>PVIJ01021092.1:0-19320 GCA_004024925.1 Scalopus aquaticus | reverse complement strand
GCGTGTCCTCGAGGGCGGGGCGGGGCGCGGGGCCGGGGCGGGGCCTGAGGGCCGGGGCGGGGCCTGAGGCGCGCGGGCGGCGACGGTGGCGCGCAGCTGCGCTCGCCTCCCTGGACTCGGCGGGCGGCGGCGGCGGCGGCGGTTCGGCGACGCGCACAAAGGCGGATTGTGGCTTCACTGGTGCTCGCGGCGGGCGGCGCCGGGGCGGCGGGGCGCGCCGGGGGCCCCCGCGGGCGCGGCGCGGGCGATGAGCCGGGGCCCGGCATGGCCTCCGCGCGGCCGCCGGGCCGGGCCTGCGCCTCGGCGCCCGCGCCCGCGGGGCTCCGGGCCGGGCCGCCCGCCCTCGCCGCCGCCGCGTCCCCGGAGCCTGCGGGCGGCGCAGAGGCCGAGGAGCGCTCGCTGCACCACATGCTGCGCGCCATAGCGGAGGAGCGCGGCCGCCTCAGCCTGCGCCGCGAGGTCTGCGGCCTCGGTGAGTGGGCCCCGCTGCGCCCCGGCCTGCCCGCGCGGGTCCCGGGGGTCTCTGTGCGCCGCGTCCTCCCGCGCGCCCCTGCGCCTTCCCCGGCCCGGTGTCTCGGGCTCCGCGTTCGGTGCCAGGAGCTGCCCGCAGGCTCGCGTGCTCGCGTCCCTCTGTCCGGCCCTGGCCGCTCGGCGTCTCCCTCCCTCCGGGCCGGTTCCGTCCTCCCGCTTCCTCTCCGCGGCTTTGCCAGGCCCCCACCTTCGCCAGAAGCGCTCCCCGGCGCCTCGGAGTGTGCGCGCTGGATTTGGGGACACCCTTAGCCCAGCCCAGCAGGGCCAGCCCCCGGGGGCTGTGGGGGGACCCCTGGGCTAGCGCCCCCCAGCTCCCACGGAGGGCCGGTCTCCGCGTCGGAAGCCTTTGTCTTCCCACTGGCCTTCAGCTCTCTTGTGGGTACCTGTTGGGCCGTTGCTCCTGCACCTTGCCCCGCGGGCCTGCTGCCTCTCTGGGTTGACTGTGCCCCCAGGAGACCCTCACCCATCCATCCTGCCCCGGGGTGCGGTGCGATGCACGTATTGTTTGAAGATCCTTCTGTGTGGGTGGGGTCTCCGGCTGGGGTGAGGTCACCTAGATGTGTCCAGACTGAAGGTGGAGGAGACCCCTCCCCTGCGGTGTCGCGTGTGTCATTTTCTCCTGGAAAAGACCCCTCCCTTCTCCATGCGGGAATGACTTCATGCCACATTGCCAGCCACCCCCACCCCACCCTCACCCCCAGTCTAGGCTGGGGATTTCTGAGGGGGTGACAGCATTATGGAGGGGAGCGTCAGCCTTGGAGATTCTGCCAGGCCGTCACCTGCCACTGGGGAGACAGCCCCAAAGAGGGACTGTATCAACCCCGCCCCCTGACACACACCTGCCCGCGCCGGGTGGTCCAGGAGCCCCACCAGGCCTGGCTAGGAGGGGGAATCCATTCCGACCCTGGAGGCAGGTTTGGCCCGGCCCAGCCTGCTGGGAAGGAAGGTTTCCTTGTGGGGGTGGGAGCGAGGGCAGGGCCTACAGAGGGGTGGACAGAGGTGTCTCTGGTTCCTTTTTTGCAAAGGTGTTTTGCGTGGAAATGGAAGGCTCCTTTTAAAATCCATGAGCAAACACCCCTGAGCACCTACTGTGTGCCAGGCCATGTGCCAGCGTGCAGGCCTGCCTGTCACCTGGCACAGAATGTCTGAACCGGGAGGGATCCGAGGACCATCTGCTCGGGGCCCCTCAGCCCCGTTTGCTCAGCAACTTCAGGCTGCCCCTCCCTGCTGACCTCTGGGCAGCTTCTCCCCGTCACACGGCCCAGGGCATCCCCAGCGACAGGAGTTGGTGGTAGCCCCTGCCTCTGCGGAGCCCCAGCTGTGTGCCCCCCTTTATGTGCCATCTGTCAGTTTGCTGCCTGAAGGGATTATCCCCACATCACCTGCCGGGGCATCACCTACCAGGAGCCAGAGGTTCAGAGAGGCCAGAGGCGTGTCCAGGGACAGCTAGTGAGGCAGTGGCACAGCTGGGATTGACCCCAGGACCTGCCCGCCCCCCCCCAACCCCAGGGTCCCCGCCAGGCCACGCTGTACCCCCCTGTCCAGCATCTGGAAGGAACCCCTCCTGCAGTGGCAGGCCCAGCCCCCTCACCCCCCGCCTCCTTCCCGGCACCGGCCTCCCTCACACAGGTCCCCGGTCTTCACGATTCCTTGTGCTCCCTGCCCCCCCACTCGGTCCCCGTAGTGTCTTGCTGTCCGTGCTTTTGTGCCTGGAAAGCACCCCCTGCTCACCCCCACAGACTCCCTAGTGTGCCTGCGAGCCCCAGCTCCGAGGCCGCCGTCCTGGTTGCCTGCACACCCTCACCGCTGCCTGGGTGCCCTCTGTCCAGGGAGCACGCCCACTGGTGATGTGTGGCGCCTCCCCAGTGGGCCAGGGAGCCCCCGGACACGGGCAGTCTGAGTCTCCTGGCGTCCTGCAAACATTTAGCATGCGCGTGAGAGAGGAGCGGAGGGTGGGGCGGCCAGGAGGTTGGTCGGAGTCGGCCTCTGGGAAGGCTCCGGTGCAGACTCTCGCGGTTTGGGGGAGCAAGGTCGTGTTCAGGGAAGGCCGGCTGCGCAGGGGCAGACCCAAGCGGAGCTCAGACTGGACATGACCCAGAACAGCCTCCCAGGCTCTCACGGAGGGAGACGTCTCCCAGCTTCCTGTGGCTCCGGGCAGCTGAGGTTGTCCAGGGCTGCCCCTGGGGGGGTTGGAAGGAGGAAGGGAGCTGGGAGGCGAGATGCGATGCCGGACCCTGGCCGGGCTGCAGTCATTCCCCTGTGTGTCTGTGAGATGGGCCCGCCCCACCGGGGGTCCTGCCTGCCTCTGGGGGTGACAGGCTCCTTGTAGGCACCTTCCGGGCCTCTGCAGTAGAGGCCCCCGCGCTGGGTGTTTGGGGCCTCGTTTGGTGAGGGCCGGCTGGGAGCTGCGGGCCGCGGCCCCTCTGAGCAGCCTTGAGGGCTGCAGCTGCGGAAACTGCGGGGTCGCAGGTGACAGGTGGGCCCCGCTGCGCAGCTGCTGTGGGACACCGACATCTGGGTAAGGTGGCCACGTCTGGCATGTCCTCCCAGGGCCAGGTGGGGGCAGGGCCCGAGGTTTGACGTGGGCCCAGGTCGTGTGGACACGGCCCGCCCGAGACCCTCTGTGAGGCCGGAGGGTCTCCCTCCTGGGCCGAGGGAATTTGGCCTGCCCGGTGTGCCTGGTGGTGACCTGTGCCCAGAATTTCCTTTCCTCTTCCAGGCAGCCCTCTGTGTGGCCGCTGTGCTCCTCTCCGTCCTGATGAGGAAATGCGGGTTCGGAGGGGAAGGAAGTCACATGCCCAGTGCCACAGCTGGGAAGTGGGGGGATCTCTGAGCCCCAGCTCTGAACCGCCCAGCTCTGCACAGGGGGCTGCCCTGGCAACCCCCCGCCCCCCCAGCTGCTGGCCTGCCCAGGTGGAGTGAGGAAGGAGCACAGTGAAAAGGCAATGTGTGTGTGTGTGTGTGTGTGTGTGTGTGTGTGTGTGTGTGCGCGCATACACGTGTGCATGCAGTGTGTGGTCATTGAGAAGGCCCAGGCTGGAGGGCCTGCTTGGCTGGAGGGGCCAGGCTTGCGTCCCGCACCCCGAATGCCCGGGGGGGTGGCCTTCGGGAGCCCGACAGTGTTGCCGGGTGGGCCTGAGCTGGACCTGCCTGCCTGCAGGCCGTGACCTGCAGCGGAGCTTGAGTCCCACCCCCAGTGTGGGGTTCTCTTGCTCCCCCATTTTGCAGATGGGAAACCAACTTCAGAGCTAGTGACCCACCAGGGTCACGGTTTGGGGGGTCACAGAACTGGGGCTCAAGGCGGGTCAGCAGAGGCCGATCAGAGGCACCTCGCCACCCCGCAGCGCTCGTGGAGGGAGCCAGATGAAAGAGGGGTCTGCGCAGGCGCCAGCACTGCTCCCGGCTGTGCCCCGGGCTGTGCCTTTCCCGGGAGCCCTGGAGCTGGGCGTCGGTGGCAGGTGGCATCCCAGGGCGTGGCTGGGAGCAGCGTCGGGGGCGCGGCTAGCACGCTCGGCCCTGTGTCCCCGTGTGCTGCGTGGACGCGGCAGACCGTGGGGTGGCGGGTCGCCCAGCCCCTCCTGCCACTGCTCCTGCTGTACAGGAAACAGCTGGCACCGCAGAGGAGCCACGCTCCGGTGCTCGCTCCGATCGGGCTGCGTGGCAGCCACCTGGGCCCGTTTCTCTGGGTTCCCTGGGGCCCCCTGGCCCGACCCCCCGAGGGAGCCGAGCGGGTCCTGGACCAGTGTGGGGGCAAGGACGCGTGACTGGGGGGCTGGTCCCTTCGCTTCCTGGGTCTCTCTTTAAGCCTGTGGCTTCTGGCCTCTGTGTTGTGGGGAGCCCAGGCTGGGTCCTCCGCTGAGTCGGGGGTGCTGCATCCTTTAGAGCACCCTGAAGGGGACCTGTCTCGTGGGCAGCGACAGCAGCCCCTCCCGGCCGGCCGGCCCTGCCTGCTCCGCCCTGCTCTGTGGCCTTGGCCGAGTCGGTGCCCCTCGCCGAGCCCTGCTGCCCACTGTCCCCCATGGCGGTGTCCCCGCTGGTGACCCCTCAGGACACTGGTCTGGACCGTCCTCAGACCCCCCCGAGCCAACTTTTCCCTTCAGAAAATGTCCCGTGCACGGTGTAGGGCTGGAAAACAGCTGGAACAATTCCTTACTCAGCCAGGAGACGAGCTAACCCCGCAGTCTGGCTTCTCAGTCTTTCCACGCCGTCGTGAAGAGGGCGTGACGCTGCCGGCATCGCTTCTTAGCCACAGCTGCTTCGTGAAGTCTCCAGGCCTTCTCATGAGGCCCAGCCTCCAAGTGAGGGGTCTCGGAGTGGGCCCCATTGTGGCCCAAACAGCCTCGGCACATGGGCACTTCACTGGGACCCATTTTTTTTTCCTTAAAGATTTATTTATGTATGCGTACAAGAGCTGGGGTGCAGGCGTTGGGGGTGAGAGGATTCCCCAGAGACAGAGTGGGGAGCAGAACAGGCAGATCCACTGAAGCACACTGCTGAGGGGAGCAGCGGGGAGTGAGGAGGGGTCTGCTGCGCTCTGTGGGAAGCTCCCTGGCTGGGGATTGAACTCATGCTGCAGTGGCTGCTTCACAGTGCTGCGACTTACCCCCTGCGCCCCAGGGAGGCCCTGGGACCCCGGTTTTCATGGCAATCTGGGCAGCTTGGCATGCTGTGTCTGCATTGGGTGACTCCTTTGCCACCTGGGGCCGCTGCTTCAGGTTGACCCCACAGGCGAGGCTGGGTGCTGGGTGGGCGTTTTCCACCTCGAGAGGGTTGTAGACCCTGGGTGCAGGGCAGGAGGGCAGGTGAGCCGCACAGGTGAGGCCCAGCTCGAGGCTGCTGAGAAAGGAGCCAACCCCAGCAGAGATGCACCCACCACGTGCCCTAGGGCGTGTGTGGCCCCCGCGGGCCGACGGCACCGCTCCGTGAAGGCGCTCGGCCTGCGTGCCCAGTCCCCTGGACTCGTTCTTGTCCACGGACATCCTTTTCGCTTTGCCCTGCTCCGGCGCAGGGGAGAGCCCTGCTCTGGCGCCCATAGCCACGGTGCTTTAGAAGAGGGCAGAGGGGAGCTGCAGACAGGAGCTGGGCTTGGGCAAGGGCCCGAGCCCTGGGGGACGGGGGCGCACGGGAAGGGGGTTGCCTGCTCCCGAGGGAGTGCGCTCGGTGCACTGGTGGTGGGACTCGGATGGCCTCACCCTGCTGCCGTGGGCATGAGCTGGTGCCCCCGTCGAGCTGGTAGACCCAGGCTCTGTGCAGGACCCAGGACGACATGGGCTGGTCCGTGTGCCACGTGGGTGCCATGCTCACCCCCTGGAGCCAGGCCTCGGCCTCGGCACGGCCCGGGCCTGGATGTCCTCGTCGCCCCTGCCCCCAGCCCTGAGGTCTGTCTCCGTCTCGTCTCGTCAGTGCGCTGTTAACTCCAGACGTGAAAAACAGCAAAACCAAACAGCCGGAGGCTGGGCCGTGTCCGGGCCTCGTGTGTGGCATCACAGCTTGGCGTCGGGGCTGGTGGAAGTTCCTGGGGGGCGGGCCTGAACCCTGCGAGCCTCTGGGTGAGGCACGGGGCCTCTTGTGCGGCCGCGGTGTCCAGCCTCTGCTGACCTGGCGCCCTGCGGCACATTGGGGAGGGGGTGGGGAGGGTGGGTGGTGACGGTCAGTGACCATCAGTCTCCAGCCCCCATCTCTGGGGAGGGCAGGGCGGGAGCTCCCGGCGGCCAGGTGTGGGCCAGGTGTGACTCAGGCGGCGAGGTCAGGAGGCCCCGGGCGTCCCCGAAGCCGCGCTCAGGGTTTGCAGGCCGTCGAGGCGCCAGTGGGGCTGGGATGAGCGCGGGCCTGAGCTCTGTGAGCTGTTTGTGGGGAGCAGAAGGGGATGATGGGGCCTCGCCGGGCTCTGCCGCTCTGCTCTTGGGGAGGCGCCGGAGAGCTGCTTCTGGCACCGCCCCTGGCGCCCCTCGCTGCTCTGCCCCTCGCTGGCCTGGGCAGCCTCTGTGCGGATGGAGCCGCCGATTCCGGGCCGCCGCGCAGCACCTTGCTGGGTGACCTGGGTCACGGCCCTGGTTTCCTTCTCGTGAAGTGGTTTCTCAGGGAGGCGTCCAGGGGCCCGAGTGGGCCCCTTTGAGGGGCCACAGCACTGTGCGCGTGGACGCGGCTTGTCGCTCCTGCCCACGGCGGCCTGGGTGTGTTTCGAAGCTGCTGGGGCTTCTCACTGTCCCGTGAGCACCTGTCGCCTCCGCCGTCAGCTGGTCACCTGCCAGTGCCGGCCTCGTCTTGATGGGGGCCCAGCCTCGGGGACAGGCCTGGACCTGGGCTGGCGCCGCCCTGTCCTCGCCGCAGCAGCAGGCCGTGACTCAGCCTTGAGCCTCAGTTTCCCCCTCGGGCGGTGAGTGGGCGTTCGGATTAGAGGGCAGGGGCTGGGGTGTAGGACGTCGTGGGGGCAGGGCCGGGCCGGAGAGGGGTGACTGGAGACTGGCAAGGCGGGGCTGCAGTGTTGGGGGACCACACCGCGGACTCTGGGGGGGCATCTGGAGAGCCCGGATCGTCCCCCGAGGGAGCCGGGGCTGCTTCCTGGGAAGCCGGCCAGGTGTGGCGGGTGTGCCCCGGCCTGGCCACCTTGCTTCCCTGGCCCCCGCCGCCCTCCGCTGGCTCCTAAGACCGGGGCAGGCCGCGGCACGCTCACGTGGGCCCCGTCTGACTGGTTCTTCTCCTTCCCAGGGTCTCCTCGGGCAGCCCGGGGCTCCTGGGGCCGCTGCCCTGTCCTCTGTGCCCGAGGGGGGTCTCCGGCCAGCGAGGGGCACTTCAAGGTACGGGCTGATGAAAGACCCATTGAGGCCCCACAGAGCCCCATTCATGTTGCCTGCTGCGGGCCGGCAGGCTGCCAGGGCCAGGCGAACTTGGACGCTCCCCGAGAGCTCAGCTGACCCCCGGCTTTGGGAGGGAGCCAGGCAGGGCAGAAGTGCGCCCGGTGGCGCGCTCCCCGGAGGTGCCGGGATGGACTCGGGCCCCCGGGGACCACACTGCGCCACCCCCTTCCCACAGCCCCCTTCCCGCCACACCCTTCAGGGCCCCCCCCCCTCCCGTCTTCAGAGGACACGCACAGAACTCCCAACCCAGTGAGGAGGCCCGGTTCCCCAACTTCGCCCCTGCCCTGACCTTTCCCCTGGCCTGGCCTCTCCAGACACCCCCAGGGCCTCGAGTGCTCTGCCCCCCTTTGTCCACTTTACTCCTAATTTCACTGCCCATCAGTTGAAACGTCCTTCCTGGGGGAGCCGCCCCAACGCCCTGGCAAGGGCGGGTCGGGCGTGTGGGTTGGGTGCACAGCTGACCTCTGCCCCATGGCTGCCCAGCTGCCCCGGGCCTCGCGGGCACTGGGTGCCCAGCCTCTACTCACGTGCACCTGGAAAGGTTTGCGCCAGATCTAACCGCTGTGGCTGCCCGGGTCAGGTACCAGCCCGGCTGGCTGGGCCGCCGCGGGCACCTGTGCGCCTTGGCAGGCACGAGCCTCATGGCTGGTGAGCTCGGGACGTCCGCGCCCCCAGTGCCTGGCGCGACCCCCTCCGCGCTCGCATGCCCGGTGGTCCAGAAACAGCGGGGCGGTGGCCCATTTCTGCGCGGCGCTGGCAGGCGAGCACACCTCAGCCCCGGCCTTTCCAACAGCGATTTCCCTCATTCAGAGACCTGTGCATTTACAATTTTGTGTTCTTTGTTTTTTTTTTTTCCTCTTTTTTTGTTTTAAAGATTTATTTATGTATGTATACAGGCTGGGGTACAGGCCAGAGGCGTGGGGCAGTGAGAGGGTTCACCAGAGACAGAGTGGGGAGAACAGGCAGATTGACCGAAACACACTGCTGAGGGGAGTAGCAGGCGAGGCAGGAGAGGTCTGCTGCACCGTGTGGGAATCTCCCTGGCCGAGGATCGAACTCAGGCCACAGGGGCTGTGGACAGCTTCATAGTGCTGCGACAACCCCTGCGCCCCCAGGGAGGCCCAAAGCCTTTATTTTTCATCCTCACACCTGCTAACGGGCGCTGGCCTGTGTCTGGGCTCCGTCTGCGCGGCCCGGCGGCTTTGTTCCCGGCGGGGATACTCCTCATGGCTGCTAGTGCTTAGTAATTTTTCACTTGGATTTTTTTTTTCATCTTCTGGGTCAGGTAAATGCCACCTGTCAGGGCAGCTTGGCTTTATCTTTATGGTCCCTGTCACTGTCTAGTAGCGCTAGGACGGCACTGGCGAGAGCGGATTGGCGAGCACAGGCGGAGGGTCTCGTCAGACCCCGAGGCTGGGCGTGGCGTCTCTGCACACCTGTTGCCTCAGCGCTGCTACACCAGGGAAGTGGCGGCTGCAGCCGTCCTGGGCTCTTCTGTTCCGGAAGTGTCCGTGGGCTCCTGCTTCATAGAACTCATGAAGTCAAGACTGGGTGTTGGGCTTTGCTGACTGTTTCCCCAGCATCTTTCAAAACGGTTGTGTTTTGTTTCTCTTTGGGTGCAGTGAGTGTGCTGACAGATGCTTGATGTGAGGCTGTTCTTTTTATTTATTTATTTATTTATTTATTTATTTATTTATTTATTTTTAAGATTTATTTGTGCATACAGGCTGGGGTACAGGCCAGAGGTGTGGGGCGGCGAGATGGTTCACCAGAGACAGAGTGGGGAGCAGAACAGGCGGATGGACGGAAATACACTGCTGAGGGGAGCAGCAGGCGAGGCAGGAGAGGTTTGCCGTGCCATGTGGGAATCTCCCCGGGCTGGGCGTCGAACTCACGTCTCTGCTGCCGACAGCTCCAGAGTGCAGCACTTAACTGCTGCACGACCAGGGAGGCCTCCCCCCCTTTTTTTTTTAAAAAGATTTATTTATTTTTGCATACAAGCTGTGGTATAGGACAGAGGTGTGGGGCGGTGAGAGGATTCCCCAGAGACAGAGTGGGGAGCAGAACAGGTAGATCCATTGAAGCTCACTTCTGAGGGGGGCAGCGGGGAGACAGGAGAGGTCTGCTGCGCCCTGTGGGAAGCTCCCTGGCCGGGGATTGAACTCGTGCTGCAGTGGCTTTGGATAGCTTCACAGTGCTGTGTTTAACCTGTTGCACCACCAGGGAGGCCCTGAGGCCATTCTTGCTGCTGAGTTAAATCCTGATTGGCGTGGGGTAGCCTTTTACTAGATTGCTGGATGCATTTTAACATGGTTTAGGATGTTCATGTTGCTATTGGTTCGTGAGATTAGCCTGTGATTCTGTGTGGGGTGGGGTGGGAGAGGGCCTGGAGCCAATGTTATGTCTCAGTGAAAAGAATTTGCGGATTTCTTGGGCTCTGCAGTGTGTGGGTGGCGACGGCTGCATCTTTGAGTCTCCGAGGCCTGGCTCACGCCCTGGCCAAGCATCTGGGCGGCCCGGTCGCTCCCTGGGAGGAGGCCCCGGCCGGCTGCTCTGTCATGAAACAAGCCTGCGCTGCCCTCTGCGGCGTGGTCACCTGGGGAGGGGCTGGGCGGGCCGCTGTCCGAGGCGGTAGCCCCAGAGGCCTGGGTAATTAATGGGCCCGACGACGGTTATTAATAGCTGCGCCAGGCCTGCGTTTCTAGGCGGTGCCGAGAGCGCCTGTCATGGGGTCTCCATGGCAACGGAGGAGCGTGCTGTGGTTCCTGTTTGGCTGGTGAGGAAACTGAAGGTTAGGAGGTTAAGTGCCCAGCCAGTGGCGGGCTCAGAGATGGGAGCCAGCTCTGTCCGGGATGCTGGTGACCTAGAGGAAGCCTGGTGAGGTACAGGAGGCCTGCCCGCTCGTCCGCCCGCTGGGGTGCCGCCCCCGAGGAGAGCCGGCTCTCACTGAAGTGCCTGCGCTGTGGCCGCAGCCGCTGGGGCCCGAGCCTGGCCCAGGGTCGTTCCCTGGGTCCCCTCTAAAAGCGGCCGAACCTGGGCCTCCCCAGTGGCGCAGCGGTTGAGCGCTGCGCTGTGGGGCTGTTGGCAGTGGCGACGCGAGTTCGACGCCCGGCCGGGGAGAATCCCACATGGTGCGGCAGACCTCTCCTGCCTCGCCCGCTGCTCCCCTCAGCAGTGTGTTTCTGATCTGCCTGTTCTGCTCCCCACTCTGTCTCTGGTGAATGTTTTCACCACCCCACGCCTCTGGCCTGCACCCCAGCTTGTGTGCATAGATAAGTAAATCCTAAAAAAAGAAAAGAAAGCGGCCGAACCTGGTGCTACGGGAGCCTGCGTGCCGGCCTGGGAAGGGGCGCACTCTGCTGGGGCCCCACGGGCCGTCCAGTCTCTGGGCCCCCGAGTTCCGTCTCCTCATCGTTAGCCTGAGGTTTGGATCTAAACTGAGGCCACCCGAGTTGCCATGAGGTCTGAAGAGGTGACAGGTGGCGGCTGTGCAGGCTGGGGGGCAGCGCACGTGCCGGCTGTCAGCCGCGTCATGCCCCTGCCAGTGCTGTGAGCTGTGGGCGCTGTTATGCTGCCCACTCAGTTCATGCACCTGGGGGCCTGGAGCGCTGGAGCTGGGCGTGGAGCAGTGGACGGGGGGGCAGCACTGGAGCTGGGCGTGGAGCACTGGACTGGGGGTTCAGAGCTCTGGAGCTGGGTGTGGAGCATTGGACTGGGGGGTGGGGAGCACTATGCTGGGCCTGGGGAGCACTGGAACTGGGTGTGGAGCACTGCAGCTGGGGTCCTGGAGCACTGGACTGGGCACTGAGCCTGGCGTGGGGCCTTGGGTGCTGGCCCTCGCTCAGCTCCTTCTCTCCCGTAGTCTGTAAAGGGCTTTCCCAGCTGGAGGCTTACAGGTGGGGCTGGCAGGGGCCCTGCAGTCCCACTTGGAGCTGCAGGCACAGAGGGCCCTGTATTCCTCTGTGGCGTGGGCTCCCCTCCCACTCTGGATTCTGTGTCTGTGAGTCCCCTGCTCGCTGACCCCAAGGCTGCCGCTGCGTGCTCCTGTGGCCCGCGTGGATGCGTGTCTGAAACACGCGTGCTGAGGCTGGCGGGCGGTGCTCTGCTGCAGTCCCAGCTCCTGCTGTGGGCAGGTGTCCGTCTCCTGGTCCGCTCTGGACCTGGTTCACGTTTTTGTGCTTTGGGGGTGACCTCACCTCAGGCATTGTGCTCCGGAGCCCCCGCGCCTGCAGTCACCTCTGCCAGAAGGGCGTGTGCCGGGCGAGCGTCGTCAGTCCCCATGGCGGGGCCGCGGCCTTGAGCTCCGTCTTGGCTGTGGGGTCGGCTCTCGAAGGCCTGGCAGCCAGCCTGGAGGACACTGTCCGACCCGGGTTTCCCCAGAAGCCGCAGTTCCGCATCCGCTCGCACAGTCTGTGCGTGCCTCTCAGAGGGCCCTGCCCGAGCACCTGAGTGAGTCGTGGGGGCTGCTTTAGGGCCCCAGCTCCTAGGGGAGGGCTGGGCGGTGTCCTGGAGCTGTCCGCGGTGCTGACAGATTACCCAGTCCTCCTGGGGAACCACTTCTTGCCCTGAGGCTAAGCCTAGCCCTAGATCTGAGAAGCAGCCTGTGCTGGAGTGGAGGGAGCTCTCCCCGCAGCAGTGCTCCAGGCCATGGTCCGGAACTGGGCAGGCCTTGGGGGGATGCAGCAAGGAGGATGCTGACCAGAGGCCACACACGCATCGGCTGCTCGAGTGTGTTGGCGCATGCTCGGCTACTGTGCCACGCACTCAGGGGACTCCGCCAAGCAGGCCACGCCACTGCCACGCAGAGTGGCGGGGCAGAGGGTCCCTCGAGCCCACACGTGCCGCAGCCCGGGGCGGCCCCTGAGGCTCTGGGCAGAGCCCAGTGCTGGCCCGGACTTGGGGCATTGGTGCCGTGGGGCATTGGTGCCGCGGGGCGTCCCCCAGGCTCACCTGGTCCTGATCCCAACGTGGACTTGGGCTGTGAGGCTGAGTCCACCTGCTCCCCTCCCTGCTCCTCCGCCGGGGCGCCCCTTCTGCCTCTCCCCTCCACTCTCGCTTTCTTTGCCGAGCCGGGACGGTCATCACAAGCTGCGCGTTGACTGAGCGATGGGGCCATTAAAACCACAGAAGGAGAAGAGGCCCCTCAGGCCCCATGTCCTCTGGGGAGCGTTTGCCTGTATCCCTGCCATCCGCGTCCCCCGCTGTCTGCGTGGCTGCGCGTTTTTCACAGGTGTCGGGCCGCACGGTCCTGGCAGGGCCTTCGGTCGCCCGGTGGGGAGCGGCATGGCCCCCCGTGACTACCTGGACACGGTGTCGGAGCCGCGGGGCGATTCCCTTTTCTCACCGTCGCGACTGGCTCCTCAGTAACGGGGAAAAGGCTTGTGCAGGAGCCCCCCCTCCCCCCCCCGGCCTTTGCTTTTCATTCCTCGTCTGCAAATAATACGATGCGCCTTTGCCCTCATGAAGGCCACGATGACCCGTCTTCCCCGTGATGGGGGAACCCCAGGCGCCCCGCTCTGGCAGCAGCGAGGCCTCAGTGCCTGAGGTGTCCACGCGGGTCAGATGGGCGGTGCCGGGCAGGGGAGCACCTCAAAAGCCGGGTGGCTGCAGGGGGCGCCCGTGAAACGCCAGCACCGCCCGGAGCAGGACCCTGAGGCGCCCCCAGACGCCCTGTCACTGTCACGGCGGTTCTGCCTTTTCTGAGCCGTGAATGTGCCACCGCCTCCCCGTGCCGTGCAGCCATGCAGCTCACCAGGCCCGGGCACGGCCTCCCCGGCGGCTGGGGCCCTGCTCCCGCCGGGGCTGTGGGCGAATGAGCCGAGGCAGCCCGAGCATCCGCGCTCCTGGGGCGAGCCGGGAGTGACTGGCGTGGCCGGTGTGGCCGCCGTGGCTGACTCACGAACTTGCCCGTTTTCATGAACGGCGTTTTTTAAATATCAAATTTGCCTTCTTAAAACGGACAACTTGTTCTTTAATATGAATCTTTGACCCCTGGCGAGATGAATATATATACATATACGTGTGTGTGTAGATGTATGTATATTAATTTTTGTGTAGAAGAGCTGGGGTGCAGGCCAGAGGTGTGGGGGGTGAGAGGACTCCTCAGAGACAGAGTGGGGAGCAGAACAGGCGGACCCACTGAAGCACACTGCTGAGGGGAGCAGCGGAGAGACAGGAGAGGTCTGCTGCGCCCTGTGGGAAGCTCCCTGGCTGGGATGGACTCGGGCTGCAGCGGTGACCAGGAGACTCAACCCCCAGGGAGGCCCCGGGAGGTGAACGTTTTCTCACCTTTCCGTTAACTGTCTGTTTCCTTTTGGCCTATCGCCAGCTTGGGGCTTTGACCCATTCACGCGGGACCTCTCGCCTTCCTCGCTTGCCACGAGGCTCCCCGTGCCGGGGCGTCCGCTCGCTGCTGCGGGCTCCCTGTCTTCCTGTTGGTTGACGTCAGCCATGCTTCTCTGGCCCAGGGGGCGTTGGTGCCACGGGGCGGCGCTCCACCTCCTGGTCTGCCCCCCATGTGCCACCCTCGGTCCCCCCGGGCTTGTTCTGGCAGCACTTTCTCCGGAGGCCTCTTGGCGCAGGGCCTGGGCCTGTGCTGGCCGAGGAGCCAGTTCCTGAGTCTGTGCAGCTCACGGTTCCCGGGCCCGCGGGAGCAGGGACGCTGAGTGGGCTGGGCTCGCGGCGAGGGGGCGCTGCTTCTCCTGCAGAGCTTGTTGGCGGGAGCCGCCAGCCTGCACGTCCAGGAGCCCAGGGGCCTCCCCGGTGCCCACACTGGCCCACCCGGCCCCCGGCAGCCTGGGGGCTTCAGTGTCTGGGGTCCAGGAGGATGCAGCGGGGACTTCAGCCGTGGCTGTCCTGGGACACTGGGCTCTTGGAAGGTCTCTCCAGTCTGGGGCCTGTGGCAGATCCTGGCCCAGCACTATCGGCCCATCCTTGCTGAGGCCCCTGGGCCCCTGGCCACCTCCCAGCCGGCCCCAGGTTCAGCTGGGCCGCTCCATTTATTCAGCCGCTCGCTGCGTGCCGGGATTCGGGGCGCTGAGACCCAGCAGCGGTTAAGACAAAGTCCCTGCTCGTGGGACAGACGGCGACAGGCGGTGACGTGGGATGAGACGGCAGGGAGGACCTGGAGTCCCCGCTTATTGGGGTCAGGAAAGACTCTTGGACGTGATCACCAGACTCGCAGGCAGGAAGCTGCCCGGGCCAGGGCTGAGGCCGGGAGAGCAGGTGCACGAGCTGGGGGCTGGGCTTAGCCCAGGGCGGGGCCAGCGTGGGCAGCGGCAGCAGGTCGGGCAGCGCGGGCCAGGCTGGGTGCCCACGGAGCGCTCTGTGGGATTTGGGTTTTATTCCGGGTTCGGCGGGAGATTCCCAGGAGAAAGTCTTGTCCACGAGGGCCCGGGGCTGCCCGGGGGTGGAAGCTGGCAGCGGGTGAGCCGTGAGGGGGCACCGGCCGGGCAGGAAGGGGCAAAGGCCTTGGTGTGGGTGCCCAGCAGACTGAGGGCCTGTTTGTGGCCATGAGCCCCGACTGCTGAGCAGCCTGTGGGTGGGGGAGCCAGCAGGCTGCCAGTGGCAGAGGGTAGCGGCCCTTTGGAAGTGTATGGCTGAAGTGAGCAAAGATGGGGGTTTCCCCAGGGGACCCGCCTTCCAGAGCCTGAGGGCTGACCCCAGTGTGGGGAGGCCCACCCCCGCTGGCCCTCGGGCTGGTCTCTAAGGGTTGGATTAGGACCGTCTAGCACCAAAGTGCCAGAGCTCGGTCACGGTGGCTTTTTCTGGGGGTGAGAGAAGAAAAATCAGCAACAGTTTGTTTTGAGTTTATGAAAAATAGCTGTGTAGCCAATCTCGACGTTTCTGGCTGTCTGGAACCCCCCTTTGCAGAGCCCTCTTGGGGGGCAGTCCTCGAGCAGAGAGGAAGGGGGTCTGGAGTGGCCCCGGGCCCGTCCTGGGCTTTTCCTGCGTCCTTCTGCGCGGGGCTCCCCTCGCAGGGCCCCGCTCCAAGCCGCTGGTGAGGGCGGCTGTGCCTTTAAGTCGGAGTCTCCCTGGGATTGCCGCAGTCGGCAGGGTGGGCTGGGCGAGGGCGGCGCCTGTGGGTGGGCCTCCCCTGGAAGCTCTCCCAGCTCCAGGCCCCGCAGCCCCCTCCTTCGTCTTTGCTTCCGCAGTGAAGCTGCTGCTTCATCCTCAGGCGGGAGCCGATCGGAGGCTCCGCTGCCTTCCTGCAGGGAGGACCTGGGTCTGGGGAGGTGTCCTTGAGCCTCTCTGGGTGCCGCATGGGAGGGGCAGGAGAGGGAGAGGGCCCCTGGGCCTCAGTTGCTGGGGGGAGGGAGGGCAGTGGGGGGGCCGGGCTGCCGCCTGCTCAGGCCCCCGCCTGCCCCGCAGGGTGCTTCAAGGATGACCGCATCGTCTTCTGGACCTGGATGTTCTCCACCTACTTCATGGAGAAGTGGGCCCCGCGGCAGGACGACATGCTCTTCTACGTGCGCAGGAAGCTGGCGTTCGCGGGCAGCGAGGGCGGCACTGACGGGCGGAAGGTGAGTGCCGGCCTGGCCCTGCCACTCCCTGGCGCTCCCGTGGGCTGCCCTGCCCGCCCGGTGCCCACGGCGGAGGGACACGGCGCTAGCAGAGCACCTGCCTCGTGCTCTGCCCGTCACTGCCCCACAGGCCGGGGGTACCGGAGCGCTGGACACCCCCACACGCATGCCCGTCCTCTGCGGGACCCTCAAGCTGGCTTTGGCATCACCGTTGAGCCCAAGCGCAGCGGCTTGTGGGTTCGGCCGCGTTTCCCGGCAGCCTGCAAGGGTCGAGCGCAGATCAGCCCAGCGCCCAGGTCCTCCCGGCGGGTACCCGCTGGCCGTGGGGCTGGTGACGGTGAGGGGGGCACTGGCCTGACCCCATGGCGGACAGGGGCTGAGCTAGCGCCTCTCTCCACGGCGTCTCCTCCCAGCACCGCAGCGGGGTCCATCACTGTCCCCCCACCCAGCGCCGCATGCAGGCCCCTTCTCTTCAGCCAGGCGTGAAGGGTGCGGCTCCTGCTGCGGCCAGCAGGGCGGCGCCCACGCCCCTCCCACCACAAGCCTGGGCCCGACACCTACAGAGCAGGTCCTGTGCATGTGGACAGCCCGGCGCCTCTGCCAGGCCGGCCTCTGCCTGCCGCCCGCAGCTGGGCTGGCTGCACCGCGGGGCAGGCGGAGGACCCGGGCCCACATGCTCCTGCCCACCTGTGGCCGCCGCCGCGGGCCGGCATTTCATGGGCCCTGGCCGGGCGCCCAAGCGCATCACAGACTGTCCAGCTCCCGCACAGGCGGGACGTGGGGTCTGGGGGTGGCCGTGAGGCCAGGCGGTGACCCAGTGGCTCTAAAGGGAAAAGTGCCCCAGCAGAGGCCCGCCGACAGGTGAGGCCGCGGGTCAGGGAGCCCCGAAGCTCGTGCTGGAGTTTGGCCCCTACCGTCCTAGGAAGCCCCTGGGCCCGAGAGGGGAGGGGACCCAGGCCGGTGTGGCCAGTGTGGGTGGAGGGAGGACCCTCGAGGTGGGCAGGAAGCAAGGACGCGCCTGGAGCCGCCGGGGCTGCCCGGCCGGGGCAGGTGCAGGGCGGCCCGCGCGAGGCGGCCTCGGAGCGGCTCAGCCAGCAGGCGGGCAGGCGGCAGGGGCAGCCCGGGCAGCTGGTGGCCGTGGCCCTGTGGGTGTGGCGCTCGAGGGCCGTGGAGGGCGGCAGCGCTGCCCGTGCTGTGTGCGGACCTGCCGTTCGGGGCTCGGGGCGGCCCTTGTGCCTGAAACCCAGCAGGGGTGAGGAACAGACTAGAGCTTTGGGGCCCCGGGAGCTTGTTGGCGCGGAGGGACAGAAGAGGCCCGGGGGGGAGCTGAGTGGGCCTGACATGGGGGGTGTGAGCCAGAGAGGTGGGGGCCCACTGCAGGGCGGGCGCGGCGGGCCGGGCCTGGGGCCGTGGAGCCTTGGCAGGGCAGCTCGATGGCATCGGGGCCACACTCAGTGTGAGCAGGGGCGCCTCTGGGAGGGGTGAAGAGGGGCTGATAGGCGACTTTGGGGGGGCAGGTGTTGGTGGAGAGACCCCTGAGACTAGTATCTTTGGGAGCCCTGCTCTCCAGGGCTGGGGAGGGCACCCCAGTATCTGTTCATCGTGCCCACCCTGTCTGGGGGTGCAGCCAGGGATCAGCTTTCCAGCCCAGCTTTGCCCCCCCGCCACTTGCTGTGCCACTTACTTGTCAGGTCAGCCCCCTGCTCGTCCTCTCTGGGCTGGGGCTGGGGTGGCCATGGAGTCCTGGGCAGAAGGGGGCGGCTGTTTGGGGAGCCCCCCTGTGCTGTGGCTCTGCCGGGGGGCACCCCAGGAGCACCCTGCACGGGGGAGTTGGCAGCAGACAGAGGTTTGGTAACAGTCGGGCCATTTCCCCAAGGCAGCGCATCTCGAGTAGCAGCACCCCCCGCCCGCGTCTCGCAGGTCTTGGCGATCTGGTGCCCTGCTCTGCTCAGGGAGGCTGTTTGTCTGCAGACGGAGGTGCTTCCTGGGGTGGTGAGCACCCCTCTGGACCCAAGACCAAAGAACTTGGAGAAGGGGGTGCTGGGCGAGGCCGGGCAGACCCTTGGAGATTTGTGGTGACAGGTCAGCAAGGGAGCCCGCAGTCCGGGGGCAGCCCAGCCATCTTGGCCCAGGGTGCCCTCCTGGGCTGTGCGGCTGCCCCTCCAGCACTGGAGCACAGGAGGGGTTCCCTCCTCCTGTCCTCAGGGAGCCCCTGCCTGGTGGAACAGACAGACGGCAAAGCCAGGGACAGACACACCGAGGGGCGGGTGCTGTAGCGGCGGGAAGAACGTGGGGCGCGGGTGGGGGCCCACCCTGGGAGCCCACCCGGAGGAGGAGGTGGCATCTGGCCGGAGTGCGACGAGCTCAGCAGCAGCGCGGGGGCGCGCCTGCGAGGGCTGCCTGCTCGCGCACGCGCCCCGGCAGGGAGAATCACACCCGTCTGGTGGACTGCAGGGCCGAGCGGGCAGCGTGCCGGACGCCCTGCGGGCTGGGGTGCGGGTGGGCGCGAGGGACCAGAGGGAGACCCCACTACCCTCCCAGGTTGCTTGTCGCCGCCCCTGCCCCGAGTGCCCGCCCGGCCGCCGCGCGCGCACCCGCCCTGCCTTCGCCTGCGCACTGCGCGCGCTCTGCGGCAAGCCCCGCCCCGCCCCCATCCTGCTGCCCGAGCCGTCGCCATAGCGACCTGCGGCTGCCTGCACCAGCGGGGGAGGGTGGCCCTGGCTGGCAGGGCTGTGCTGCGGTGTGGGTGGACAGCGGGCTGGGGTCCCTCACCCTGGCCCCAGGGGCGAGGGATGACCTGGGAGGCTCAGTTCTCGGGGAGCTGCTGGTGTCAGAGCTGGGGTCTGAGGGGCAAGCCTGCAGCCCCCAGAAGCCAGGCGCTGTGGCCAGGCCAGGACTCACCGCTGCCCCGCCCGGCAGCCGGCGGAGCCTGAGCCAGAGGTGGACGTGGAGGTGTACCGGCGGGACTCCAAGAAGCTGCCGGGCCTGGGGGAGCCGGACATCGACTGGGAGGAGAGCGTCTGCCTGAATCTCATCCTGCAGAAGGTATGGCCGCAGCCCCTCGCCCCTTCCCAGGCCTGCAGGGGGCTTGGGCCACTCCTGGAGGGAGGGGGCCGTGGCCAGCCGGTGGGACCCGGCCCCTCCGTGCACACTGCCCACCCCTCTTCCAGCTGGACTACATGGTGACCTGCGCTGTGTGCACACGCACCGACAGCGGGGACATCCACATCCATAAGAAGAAGTCCCAGGTGAGCCTCGCGCGGGTCCCCCGGCCCCGGCCCCGGCCCCGGCTGCCCGCTCAGCCCCTGTAGCTGCCCCACTGTATCTGAGATAAGGCCGTCCCCCTCCTCTCTCCCTGCCCTTCCTCCTCCCTCCCTGCCCTCCTTCCTCCTCCCTTCCTCCCCACCCCT
>PVIJ01021091.1:0-19314 GCA_004024925.1 Scalopus aquaticus | reverse complement strand
GGAGGGGAGGAGAAGGAAGGGGAGGCAGGGGAGGGGAGGGGAGTGAATCAAAGGGAAGGGAAGGAATAAAAAGGAAAAGAAGGGGAGGGGAGGGGAAGGGAAGGGAAGGGAAGGGAAGGGAAGGGAAGGGAAGGGAAGGGAAGGGAAAGGAAGGGAAGGGAAGGGAAGGAGAGAGGACACCCTCTTCCTCCACCCTATCCCCCCATGTGTGAATGCTCCTCCTAGACAGAGCAGGCAAGAGAATTGTGTGGTAAGTCTGAGGCGTGGGGGTGAAAGATTTCTCCAGAAAAGAGTGGAGAACAGAAAATAGGATTAATTGAAATACACTGCTAAGGGACACAGCTGGCAAGATGGGAGCAATAACACTCAGGGCTACTGCTCTTGTTTGCATTTCCAGAAATCCTTGATAGCTCCGGCAACCCTATAGTTTCCCCTTTGTTGTCTATTTTGCATCTCCCAGCATGGTTTAGCTGAGTAAAGTGAGAGAGACCAAGTCTTCATTTTAGTAAATGATATCCATTAGGTAATTGATACCCTGGAAAATGAGAAGTTCCAGAACCCCATTGAAAGAATAGAGCCTGTGTCTTCCTTTGCATTTGCTCTTCCATAGGATTTTGCACAGCACCACCCCCACCCCCACACCAACCTCTCCCTGTCTGTTCAAAGTCTCTAAATGTACTTTCCTCTTGTAAAGTTGTGGCTGTGAATTCTCCCACCGACATGAAGGGGTGAGAAATTCCCATGTCCAGAAACCTCAAAAGCCAACAAGAAGACCATCTGAGGTGAGAAAGCCATCTCCTCTGCTGGTTTCAGATAATCACCATCCTGTCAGACACCTTCATTTTACACATCTGGCCTGAAGAGAAAATATCTCTCTGCCTGCCTCTCTCTCTCCCTCTCCCTCTCCCCCTCTCTCTCCCCCTCTCTCTCCCCCTCTCTCTTCCTCTCCCTCTTCTTCAGACGATATGAAAATCTGAGGTTTAGAATACAGGTTACAGATAGTTGCATTTTTACTTTAACTGGTCTTAACATATTAAGCAGTTTTGAAAAGAAACTAAACTTTCAGAGGTCTAATAAGCAATTTATAAGTCTTTACTCAGTGAAAAATCACCTTGTCTAGCTTGGTAACAAATGCGAAGTAACTCAGCAGTTTTTTCCCTTAGTTTAGACCTCAATATTAGGAAATACCGGGTAACTTTGTCTGCGTGGACCACGCCCATGGGTTCCACTGGCCCATTAGATATGGAACCAGAGCAGGCAGGGTTACAAAGACGGTGCTCCGGTTCTGCGTCTATGTGGCTCCACCTGCTCTGGTTCTGTGTCTAAGCGACCCTGCCCATTTTCCTTGCAGGCTGATGGGCCAACCGTGTATGGGAGCACCCGTGCCCCCAGAACCACAGGGAAGCCCAAGTGTCCTCAGAATTGCCTTTCACAGTGTCTCTTCATAACTTCATAGTGCCGTGACTTAACCAGCTGCGCCACCAGGGATCATGTTTGAAAACATGTTCTGAGAAGGTGGTAACGGGTATAATTATAATCTCTTCTCTGGGTTGTTAATTAGTGTAATGTGGTATGGGTATAATTTTAATCTCTTGTCTGCATTGTTAATGTTGCGTACCTAATGTCTTTGAAGTGTCAAAATAATGGGAGTTTAAAAAATTTGAACTTTTTCTTCTGAGATAAAATATTTCTTTTATGAGATACAAACCAAAGATTATGGTATGATTGTCAGTATGCTACTTACTACTCCTGAGTTGAGCCAAAGCTTTCATAGAGATTAAATATGGCTGCTGCTGTTTTCTGACACCTATGATAAAGCTTCCCAGAAATCTCAATTAAAGTAAAATTTGGGTAGTCTCTCATTTGCTGAATAAAGGACATTTTGTGGAAACTCAGGAGAGCTCCACAAACAGTCCACAAAATTTCTCCTATTCCTCCTGGAAGAGACATTAAATAAATTGGTCCTATTTAGTTTACTGGGTGAAGTTCAAATTTAAATAAAGCATTTTCCCTTAAAAGAAAAATTTAAACTTGGCATGCTCAAAAATGTTAATGTTGGGTTTCTAAATCTTTTTGAACACCTCCCAGTACCACATATGTATGAAAATCATCAATTTTGATTGGTCTGAAATATTGTACACTTCAACGGTCTGGGAGTCATAGAAATTGTTTCTGGAAAAAAATTGTTTAAAAAAAAAGACCTCAACTGATTCCAATGGATGACACTTTGGACTGTATGAGTTTAAATTGAAACTAAACTCAGAAAAGTTCAAAGAAGTTATAGTTAAATTTAAACGAAATCCAGAAGAGGAGAACTTGTTGCTTTCTTTAGAGGGTTCCCGAGACCTCCACAGGAGGTGAGGCATCTTCCTATCGCCATGCATGGCCAGCGGTGCAGGCTGGGAAAAAGTGTCTGGGGAACAAAAATCCACCTTAGTAGGAGAGACTGCTGGGCCAAGGGCAGGGCGCAGCGCCGCCTGGTGCCCATAGCAGGGTGGTGCAGCCTGAAGGGAGGCAAAGACCTGTGGGCTTGGATGTGGTAGGTAGCAGGGCTGCAGGGAGGGGAGAGCTGTCAGACTTTTCAACACTTTCTTTGTTTTTCTTCTTAATACTGTTTTATTTCAAAAATAACTCTATAGGGCCTCCCTGGTGGCGCAGCGGTTGAGCGCTGCGGAGCTGTTCGCAGCCCACGATGCGAGTTCGATGCCCAGCCAGGGAGAATCCCATATGGTGCGGCAGACCTCTCCTGCCTCGCCCGCTGCTCCCCTCAGCAGTGTGTTTCTGATCTGCCTGTTCTGCTCCCCACTCTGTCTCTGGTGAACCCTCTCACCGCCCCAAGCCTCTGGCCTGTACCCCAGCTTGTATGTATAAATAAATAAATCTTTTTTAAAAAAACTCTATACCTTTAAATTATTAAGGACCTTTCAAATATCCATTCCCTGCCTGCTAGACACCCACCCCACCCTTTTTGAATGAATGAATAAATGAATGAACCCTTTCTCTGTGTGTGTGTGTGTGTGTGTGTGTGTGTTTGTCTCTGTGTGTTTGTTATGTGTTCATGTCTCCCAGAAATCCTAGGAAGCTAATTTCCTGGAGGTTGGGACAGATGGTGCCATGGCCCAAGGCCTTCCACTCTAAATCCCATTGTGAGTCTAAACTACTCCTGGACCCAGGGCCCAGCCCAGCCCAGCCCAGCCCACCCCCTGGCATAAACCAGACATTTTTATTGAGAGGGATATTCTGAATGTTTTAAGTTTTCCTCTCAGCAGATGGGCTCTGTTGGTTTGTTTATTTATGTACATATTTGTTTATGCATTGATCTGAAAAGATTAACAGCCAGCTGCTCAAAAGCAATTCATACCATCTGGTATACCATCAGGCCCACCTCACTCCCATCTATCAGTCACACCCAGAACTGCTTCTGCTCTTCTTAGGATGCCCCTGGCACACTCCTTGAGGTAGAGGCCACACATGAACGCCCCTTATTCTTGTTAAGCTCACCGCCCCAGTACACACACATTCTCTTGTGTGCACCCCTTATATCGTGCAGGGCCCCACAGAGGAACTTACTCTCGTGCATCTTGAGCACAGTATATGCCATTCCAGTGAGCACCCACTCACCAACCAGCAAGTAGGCATCCCAGATCCTGAGACTGAGACAGAAGAGTGTCTGTGGGGACCACAGTACTGTGGGGCTGCCTGAGCAGAGCACACTGGAGTCCCTGCACCTCTAGAACCCCCTTGTGCCCCTGGGGTGCCCACCACACCTCCCAGGCTGTGTCAAAATCCTGCACTTCCTCATCTGGTTAGACCCAGAATGTGGGGAAAGGTCTCCAAGAAGTGGGATCCCCATCAACTAGTAGGGCCGACAAGGCCCAACAGCACAACTGCTAAAGCTCCCCACAAAGTGGGGACCCATTTCAAAGAAGGAACCCAATGCTGCATGTCCAAGGGCAAGTGCACAGCCCAGGCTGAGCCGGCCATCCCAGCTATGGACTTGCCCGATGGCCTCAGCCCAGCCACCCTCAGGCAGGCTGCTACCTTACCTGGTGGAGCAAGCACTCAGGAACCACTGGGTGTCATAGGCCATGCTAGGCAGGTGTTGCTGGCACTAAGGCAAGGAGGGCACAGGGTGTTCAGAGCCTACCTGGGGAGCCACTAGCCTCCACACTCAGGGGCCCCCAGCAGGGAACTTGAGGTCGAGGGTGCCCTTCCTGCCCACCAGCCCACCAGAAGGACAGGAAAGTCACATGCTCTTGGTCCAGACCAAGTATCATCCACTCACCATGTGATGTTTCAACTTGGGGAGCAACTGACTGACAGTGTGATCTTGGTGTACCAGAAACTGAGCCAGTTTTGGACACCCAGTGCTGAAGAAACCTGGAAGGGCCCAAGTCCCTGAATTCAGATCCTGTTGCAGCGCGGTGGGGTTAGGTCCCTGGAAGACCCCACTCCTGAGCCTTCTTCCCCACACCCATCCATCGACACCCATGGCCCTCCCCAGCTCTGTGGGCACACGGTTCCCAGAGAGCAGGCCTTCCCTAGAGGCCCATGTGGATGGGGGCGGTAAGCCATGACTATTATGCACCACCACTCCCACTGCCGCCCCCAGGGGAGGTCCAGAGAGACAGAGGTTCAGAAGACACTGGCCTTCCCCTTCCCACTGTGGTCACATGGGCACTGCGGTCCCTGGGTGGGTGAGTGTCCATTTACTGAACTTGGGGGACACTGGGGGCACATACCAATAGGGGTGCTGTGCTTTGTCTGGCCCTGGGTCCAGGGATTGGGTGGCCCATGGCCCAGACATGAGGCAGAATTCTCTTGCAGGGCCATGAGAGATGAATGCACGAGGAAGGGCAGTGGCAACACCAGGTGCAAGAGCCACAGGGCCACATGTGGGAGGGGGTGCCCTTCCCTGATGGGAGTGGGCTGGGTGGGATGCTCAGCCAGGGCAACTGGTGGCGGTGGCAGAGGGCTGTGCCCACATACAGCCTCCCTACTACCCACCATGCATGGCATGTAAGTTGTTCGTCGTGAGCTCATCCAGCACCTAAAAGGCCTCCTCCTCCAAATATAGTAGTAAGAGAGCCACAAAGGGGCTCAGGTGCAAGAGCCAAGGACTCGAGGTGCCCACCTAGCATCTTGGCCCTTAGTGCGCCAGGAACTGATTGTGCAGGTGAAGGGAACTTGCTGGCCCGTAGAGACCTTGACCCAGCATAGGCACCTTGGCAGCCATGTCCCAGCTCCCCAGGCAAAGACTTTAGGCGGGGTGCCAGGACCTCAAGGTCTGGGGACTCCGGCCTGAGGACAGGGGCACTGGTGTGTGAGGCCTATAGGCCACATGCGTCAATGGGAGAGACCCCAGGCCATGGCTGAAAGAGGGTGGCTGGGCCCTTGCAGCACTCAGCTGGGGCTCCAGGGGGGATGTTGTGCAAGGAGCAGGTGGAGCTGGAGCAGCTTCCTCGGGAACCGCCTCCCTGTCTGCGCCTTCTCATGGACTTGGGCTTGCTGGGAACCTTCATCCCTGCTCAGGTTCTGTGGTCTCTGTGCTGTCTCTAGGGTCACCCATTTTCACTTGTGCAGGGGAGGGCCTGGGCCTCCAGGTTTCTGGGGTGTGGGGAGTTAGGTGCCCTTTCCTCTCCTGCAAAGGGGCGCTCAGGTGCCTGGAGTCCCCTGTTCTGGAGAGAGTTAGACTCAGCCCCTGCTGAGGTCATCTCTGGCTGTGGGCCTGAGTCCCACAACAAGTCCCATGGGGTGAGGACTATGAGGACATCCATGGCAGTGGTGGGGCAGGGTACTCACCAGATTATAAATCCAGTATGTCACTAGAATGTGGAAGAGGGCCTGCTGCCTAGGAGGGCAACAGGAAGGGTTCCTGCTGGCACCCCAACCCCTGGGCTTGCCCGACCTTGCTTCCACAGCTGAGCCCTGTGAAGCCATCAACTGGACAAGCAGGGTCAACGCAGTGTACCTGGTGTTTAATGCTAATATGTCAGTACACAGTGGGCGGGCTTAGCACGCATGCTTTGCTGTCCTTGTTCACTTTTGCACACATTAAAGCTCATGTCTGGCATGCACAGCTCCAGGGCTTTTCACCAAGGAGTCGGGCTGGCCCACCCCCTTGCAGCCCCGTCCTCAAAGTGCCCTGTGCAGCCAGCACTCCCCTCTCCTCTGGGTCCCTGAGGCCCTCATCCATCCTCCTGGGACCTATCAGACCTGCCAAGACTCCTGAAATCTTCTAGAGCCCCTTGGATTTCTGAATGTGCCCCAGACCTCATGGGACCCCAATTCCCTTCCCAGCCCCTCCTGAGAACCCCAAGAACTTCCAGACACACACATGCCCACAGTCCCCAAATTGCTGAGCACCCTGGGTCTTCCAAGGTTACTCTCTGTACTTTTAAGTAACACCCATTCCCTTTGAGGATCCCCATACCAAAATCCTACCACCATTTCCTCAGGTGCCCAGCTACCCATGGGCCCTGGCCCCCAGTCCTGTGTCCAGCAGCCTCACTTGACATTGTAGTGTTCCTTAAAAAAGATATGGTCCCAAAATATTTTGCTGACATCCTCATCTGTTTTTGATGTAGGGGGAGAGTACTTTACTCTCAGTTTACAGTTTACAACACTGTAAACTCGAGTTGCTGTGGGTGGAACCAGAAGACTTTGAGAAACATGATCCACCCCTGAACCCACCTTCCTTCCCCACTCCTGGGTGAGGCCAGGCAGAGCAGCACGAGGCCCAGGAGGCTGTGTGTCCTCTAGCCCATGGAGATGCTCAGCCCTCAGGCTCTTTCTAGGCCCCAGACCCACACCTGTTTCATAAGCCCTTCTACAAGGGGCCTGACCAATGAACTTCTGGACACTTCCCACCGCATGGCCCTCGGGGAGGTGGGGAGGAGCTGGTCACTCCCATAAGCCCTCCACACAGCAGGTCCCTTTCTCCCTTGCTGTCCTCACTGATCTGCTCACCTTTCAAGCAAAAATGCATCTGGCACCAGCCAGCCTGCTGCCTCCTACTTGGGGTTTCCTGGAAATGGAGGGCTGCCCAGTCTGCTACTCATTCTCTAGACACTGAAAGTTTTCAAGAGGATTTTGAGGCCAAGGGTCCTGACAAGCCCCTTTTGGATGCTTGGGGCTCCATCTTGTTTCCCATGGGAAACATTTCCCACTGGAAAGCACTTTTGCTCAGTCACAGCTCAGCTCTCAACCTTGGCCACTTTCTATTGGCTTGAGCATTTCTATTGGCTTGAGCATTGCAAGGGCACTTACGATATGTGCTTTCTCTTAAAAAGTTTGAGAAATAGGGGTGTCTTTGGTGGCCTCGCAGCAAGTCTCAGTGCTTCCACTAGATTTCTGGAATGCACTAAATGTCAGGTGACTTGTCTTTCTATGTGTGGCAGGGAGGCCACAGGGCTTTTAGATGAAGAGGGACCATGGCCCATCTGAAGTGAGGGGGCAGTGGGGAGAAGGCCTGGAGTTAAGGTACCCCCATGTTGCTGAATTCCACTCTTGTGAGCCTGCCTCTGCCGGAGCACATGGGGTTGTACCTCATACTTTCCCTTGTTTTCCAGCATTGCCTGGCCCAAGCCCAGCAGGATAGACCAAACTTGCTCCCGCACTTGTGGGAGGATGCCCTTGTACACCCGGCTACGCATCTACGGGAAAAAAGACAGCTCTGGGGCCCAGGAGGGAAGGGGCACCGCCTCCGAGGCCAGGGGTCTGGGTACAGGTAGGGTGTGCCTGGACCTGGGCTCCATCACCCACGGTGAAGACCAAGGTGCTATCTGCTCTGGCCACAGATCCTCTCCAGGCCAGGCGGCCCTGCTGGGATGGGCGGAGGGACTGGGCCCTGCCCTGAAACCCACGCCCGACCACCTGGGGCTCAGCTGCTCACATTGGAGCTGTGGCTACACTTCCTCCAGTCCTTTAACATGTGCACCCACTTGTCTGCCATCCTCGTGGTCCGGAGATTTTGCTGAAAGTCAAGGGAGGGCGGTATGAGCCATGCTTCCTGCAATGTCACTCAGCACAGCATTCCACAGCCACAGACCTCTGACAAGCATGACCCCAAAGGGACAAGGAAAGCTGCAAAGCTGGGTACAGATATCCGAGCCTGCCACTGGGACTGGGGGTTCCCTCCAAGTGGGTTCTCACAGGGACTCCTGAGCCTCAAGTATGGTGGAGTGCCAGGTGGGCTTGGGGACTACGCCCCCGGCACAGGCCTGGGCAGGATGGCAGCAGCCTGTCCCTCCTTCCTGTTCAGACAGAGTGCCTCTCACCTTGATCTCCTGGGCACTGAGACCAGGCAGCTCCTTCTCACTGGAAGCAAGGGAAGCAGGGCATGAGGGCCATGCCAAGACCCGTCCATCCCCAAGGGGGCGTGAGGGTCGTGCCAAGACCCATCCATCCCCAAGGGGGTATCCAGGTGACTATGGGAGCCTCCAGCCACAGGGTCAGGGTGGAAGGCCTCTGAGGAACCTGAGAAGAGTCCACACTGGGCAGGGCTTGTGCTGGGCTCCTTCAGCCACCCCCAGGAAGAGTCCTGACTCTGTCTCAGGGCTGGGTGCTGAGGACTCTCAGCCATGTGTAGTCAGGTGCCCTGCTGCCCGTCCTGCCTGTGTCCCCTCATGGGGTCTGCCTCTAGTGTCCACGTTCCTCTTTCTACACCCCTCGTTCACCCCTTTTGCCTGTCACTTCTGCCCCTGCCCATCATTTCCCCTTGTTTGGCAAGAAGTTCTGGGCACCATGCACTGGGGACTGGTCCAAACCATGTTTGCTCACTCAGAAGTGTGCTGCTGAACCCCCTACGGTGCCCTGGGCCAAGATGAGGGCCTCAGGGCTTCATGACACTGGCTTTAGGTCTCAGATGGCATCTCAATCCCCACCCCAATTAGGGCAACTTCCCTGCATAACAGGTGCCATCCACCCCACTTTCCTTTCTGTGTCCTCAACCAGAGGCCACAACCCACACTGCTCTTGTTTCTGGTCTCCACAACAGGCTGAACTGGTCCCCTGAGCCCTAGGAGCCATTGGGCTCGTGGCTGACTGGACTGGTTGTCCAGGTGCCCCCACTATCTGTGGTCACACACTGCAGAGCTGCTGTTCATGGGCTAGACCCTCCCTCTGACAGTCACGCCTGCCCTCACACAGGCAGAGAAGACACACCTCCGACAACCCAGGCCTGGCCCAGATCCAGCTCACTCCCAGTCTACGCACCCAAGTCAACAACAAGTTCTCCCAGCAGAAACCAACTACTGCCCTAGGCCTCGGGGAGTGGGAAGAGGGGCCCTGGGATAGCAGGTCTTGAGAGGAGGAGATGGGCCAGTATCCTGAGAAATAGATCCACCAAAGGAAACCACCCTGACATCAGCCATGTGTCCAGAGGACTCACTGCAGGAAACCCAGGTGGTCCACAGCTCTGTAGAGCAACAAGTCTTCATCATCCCCAGGTGCCAAGGCGTCCCTGCTTGCAGGCCCTGCAATCAGAGGGGGTGCCGTGGAGATGGTAGACCAGAGCCCAAAGCAAGCAGGAGGGAGTGTGTTGGCTCCTCCCTCCCCTGAAAACTGAGGGTGCCAAGTAGCCCCTACCAAGGGCTTGGAGGGCCAGGTGGTACCCACTTGCTTAAATGGGGTCACCTCACACCTACCCGATCTTGCTGTCCATGACCACTCCAGGGTCTCACCGGCTTCTACTTGGCTGTCTCTCTGCCTGGGCCTCACCTGCTCCTGTGGGCTACCATCCCTGCCTGCACTCTACCTGTTCTGATAACTACCGTCTCTGCCTGATCGTAGCAGGCAAGGACTTCTTCAATCTCCAAGGTGAGCAGAGTGTCTAGGTCCTCCATGGCCACTTCTGTGAGAGGAATAACCCCAATATCTCAGGGTCTCACCTCTCCTGCTGCCCATCATCCCACCTGGACCCTGTAGCATCTTCAGAGAACAAACACAGACATGCGTGGGTTGTGTAGGCAACTCCCTAGTTCTGATTCCAGAGCAGACAGCACCCTACGACCAAGCCGTGTGACATCTGGGCTGTTTGCACTGATCTCCCCGACTCTCCTTGGAAGGCCATGCTCCCAACCCCAGGGACACAGTGTTAGGTTGCGATGACAGCTGTGTGTGGAACAAAGAGCCAAAGGCTGAGCTAAGCTGAGGTATCCCCTTCAGGCCCAGGGCTGACCGGCATTGGCACACCAGGGTTCCTGCAGCCACACCTGGAACCCCTTTGTCTCTTGGGCCCCCAGATTACAAGCAACAAAAGAAAACATGCTGCTATTCAGAGATCAGCCTCATCCTCAGCTTCTGTGCCATTACCACAGGAAAACTACACACTGAATGAGATGCTGTTAGTCACCATCTGATAGTGCCTGGCATCCAGAAACTGGGACTCCAGGCCACAAGTAATGGATCCACAGCTACATGGACACTTCACTGCATTGTCTTCTCAGGGGCTGGCTGTGCAGTGGTTGAATTGAAGAATATCCACTCTCAGAGCCAGTCCCCACCACCCTGGCCCTGGGGACCCTGCGGTGGGCTGGCCGAACTGCTAACCGTGGACACACCTGACCACCTACTACAGGCCAGAACCCACTGTGGGGTGGACCAAGAGGGACCAGAGGCCACAGGGGCAGCCCCAGACCTTCCCAGAGCCATGCACATTCCCTGTCTTCATGGGATACAGAAGCCTGGCTGCTGCTCTGCCTCTCTTAATGCATCAGGACACAGGAGGGCAGATCTACTTCCACAACCCACAGAATATCAGGAAGGGCTCTAGTTTGGGGGCTGGTTGACAGCTTCCCTTCCAGAACCACGGTCTCTTACAGGAGGACACACAATTCTGAGCTGAACATCGGGGCCTGGCAGGCTGTGTTTTCTGAGTCAGGAAACGGAATGTCCCTCTCCTGGGGCATGAGGACAGGCACTCCCAACACACTCCCAGGGACACCTCTGTAGTCTGAAGGACATGGAGTAGAGAAACTGAGGGGGGCTGTGCAGGGGACAAGTGGCCTTCCCAGCTACTGAGCGACAACAGGACCAGGCCTGACTGCCTGCCTCATAGGCTGGATCTGTCAGGCAGGGCAGGGCAGGGCGCACAGCCAGCTATGGGTCCCAGGTGGCCCCTTGACTCATGTGCAGACCAGGAGGCCCAGTCTGCCCACCCAGGAGCCACTGTCTGCAATGGCCAGGAAGGGCAGAAAACCAGGTCACACTCACCTGTCTGACTGGTCACGGGGTGACCAATGTCATTGAAACAGAGAGGTACTAAGTGTCAGAGCTGGTCAGCCAGCGACAAGAGGGACTGAACGGGTGGACTGCCTGGGGACTGGATCAGAGTGGAGCCTGGTATGGGCAGGGCTGCGGGTGCTTCCATTCACCCCTATGGGGCTGCTGGTCAAGACGGAGGAGAGCACCAGGGTGCTCTTGGCCATGATCCCTTGACTTGCAGAGCTTCATCCTCCATAGTCTCTGTCCATCCCCCCTCCATCCACTTACCTCTCTGTCCTTTACCTCCCCCTCCTGCCACACCCTCCTCCACACCTACCCTCCTCCTCCCTCCACTGCTGCCTCTTCTTCTCCATCCCACTCCACTTCCTCCTCCTCCATTCCCTATAATTCCCAAGTCTCCATCTTCCACTTCAGTGTTCTTCCTCTCTCCTCTCTTCACCATCCTTGTTCACCCGCTGCCATCCTTCTCCAGGAACCTTCTTCTCACTGTCATCTCCATTTTCCTCCAATGTGCGCATGCTCAGGTGATGGCCTCCTGCATCATCCATCATCTCCATTCTTCCCACCCTCAGCATCCCACACCACAGCATCGCTCTCCCCTTGTTTTCATGTCATTTTTCTCCTCTCCACTGTCCCCTACTTCATCTCCACCTAGCCTCTCCCAGCCTCCATCCACACTCCTCCATCCGTTTCAACTTCTCCATACTCTAAGTGTGGCCCTCCATTCTCCTCCTGCACTATGGCTTGTGCCTCCTGCCCCGCCTCCATGCGTGTCCATCCTCCTCTCTCATGCTTCCCCTCTGGAATCTCGTCCTCCTCCTGCAGCCCCTCTGCACCTGCCCACAGCACCCCATAGCCCCTGCTGGGCTCATTCACGTCTTATCAGCCTCCTCTTCTGGACAGTGGTGCCCTGGGTGGCTGCCCTAGCTATGGAGGCACCATAGCCAGGCTCCCATCAGTGCCGGGGGTGGGTCACACTCAGATTCAGCCCACTAAGCCTGTCCTGCCCACCCAGGGACTGCTGTCCTCCATAACCCCGAAAGCCAGGAAGCAATGGGTCACACTCACCCATCAGACCTGCTGCTGTGCAACCTGGGTTTTCTGGTGGGAAGGGAAATGTGGGTCAAGATCAGCAATTGATCTGGAAGCACGGCCCATGAGGGATGAGACGGAGCCTGCAACGGGGGATGACAGGGAGGGGATTGGCAGCCAGGCAGTGGAGAGACCTGGAAGGGCCGTCATTCCAGCCACCAGTGGGGCCGCCAGGGACCCAGACCTTCCTTTTGAGTTACCAAAGTCCCTGAACGACCAGGAAGTGGTGGGGCAGGTCACACTCACGCGTCTTAACACTTTTTGCTCCACTCATGTATTCACATATTCACGTGTTCATCTAGTCTCTGGTTTATCACGCCACAGTGGATTTATTTGGAGCTATTAGGAGCTATTTCTTTGATCATACTCAGTCTAGAAGCTTTAATCTCTATGCATTTAAAATTTCATTAAAATATATCCAGTAGTTCAGGAGCTGTGTGTGTTTTATTGAATGCTTATACCATTCATGCGGTGGCACAGAAAATAACCAGCACAAGAAGTGTTAACTCTCCCTGTGCTAACTGTGTGTCCTGAGCTGTCAAGACCCTGGGGAGGAGATGGCCAGAGGCCCCGGCAAAGCCAGTCACTGTGATAGAGCCGTTGCCTGCCTAGGGACAGGGAGCAGTGTGACCACCAGGCAGTGGGAAGGGCTGTGCATGCTGTGCTCTATGGACTGTGCATTGCCTGCCTGGTAATGGGGATCTCCCAGCTCTGAGGGGCAGGGAGCCTCCTGACTTTGATCCTTGCAACACACAGATCTCCACCCTGGAGAGGACATCTGCCACATATAGGGGAGGGCAGGGCTATGTGGGTGGCACAGGGGTGTGGCCCCCAGGCCCACAGGGGAGCTGTGTCCAGGGCTTACACCCTCCTCCTGCCCTCTCCCCCTGTTTGTTTGCAGTGTGCACACTCTGCTCTGGATGGACATGAATCCTTCTGATCTGATTTAAAGCAGCAAAGTCTGGTCCCATACCCACTCCATTCCTCCACCCTGACCATCCCCTGGGCCTCATTACCAAGCCTGTACACACAGGGAGCCACCTCCAGTGACCAGAGTGCCAGGTGACACCTCTGGTAGCCTGGTCTCAACTGAGCTCCATCCTCCTCCTCCTCTAACCTCTCCCCTTCTTTTCTCCTCCTCCCTCCATTCCATCTCTAGCCTCCTCTCCCATCCATGTCAATCTACTTACTCATCCCATCCCTCCGTTCTCTTCTGCTCCAATCTCCAAACTCTTCTCACACCCTCCTGACCTGGCCATTATGTCTACCCTCCAGCCATTCTCCTCCAGTCCTCCCCCAGCCTGTCACCCAGCTGGAGCTCCTTCCTTGGTGGTCAACCCTCCGCCTCTGGACACTGGCAACAACAGCAGCTGTCCTTGAGCCGCAGAGTCCAGCCGGCCACAGAACTGGGCACACTCAGCTATAGCGTCGGGTCACACTCAGATATCCCAGTGCCCATCCCATCTTTACAAGGACCTCTGTCCCCATAGAGCCAACGAGGAGGAAATAGGTCACACTCACCCTTCTGACCCGCTGTGGTTTGTTCTGTATCTTTGGATACAAATGGACACCAAGTCCAGAAGGGCAGTGTCTGGATAGACCAGTCAGCAAGAGATGAGACAGAGCTTCTCACTGCCAAGGACAGAGAGCAGAGTGGATACCAGGTCCCAGGGACGACACTGAATGCTGCTGTTAGGCCCATCAATGGGTTTCTGGACCAGGTGGCCAGGGAGCCGGGTCACTTTCATATTGGAAAACGACCTCCACACACCATCTGCCTCCTCCTGCAACTCCATCACATTCCTCGTCCTGCTTTTTGTCCTTCCCTCCATTCTCTTCTTCCTCCTTCTCCATCATTTTTCGACTCCTCCTGTTCCATCCACCTCTTCGTCCAGCACCCTATCCATCTCCTCCCCAATCTGCACGTCTACCCTCTACCCTGTCTCCTGCCCTCATCTCAATCATCCTCCCATCCTCTTTCAACCTCTTTCCCTCTCCCTCCATTTCTGTTCCATTCCCATCTCCATCTTCTGCCTTTCTGCCCACCGTTGGTCAAACCCTCATAATTTTCCAGCCCCACCAGCCCTCCCCCTTCCTCTCTCTGTCGATATCCCACATTTTCATAATCCAACCACCGCTCTGTTGTGTTCTCCTCATCCTCCATAATCCTCTTCACCACACATCATCACTGCATCCTCCTCTCTGTCATCCTGTAATTTGATCATCTTTCTCTGTAGGGCTTTGACCTCAAATCCTCCAGGGATTTCATCTATAGCCTCCATTTTACATCATGCTATAGTTTTCTTATTCCTCTCCCATCCTCCTTCCTGCTCTGTCATCATCCTGCATCCTCCTCTTGGCCAACCCATATCATTCTCTTCCTCCTCCTTCCCTTCCTCTCACAGACTCCTCCCTCATATTTCAGAACCTGTCCCAAGTTCTATTCCATTCTCATCTCCTTGCCTCTTCTCCTTTAGTTTGATATTTCCAATCACCACCTCCTCCCTCTGCCCATCAGCAGACTGAGGGCCCTCCTCACACTCCTCCGCACTCATGCTCTAGTCATGTGCATCCTCTTCCCACCTATCTCCTCTCCCTTCTTCTCCTCCTCTGCCTCTCTCCACCATCGCCCTGTTTTTTTTATTTCTTTCCATTGTCCTCTCCCCTTTTCTTCTCAACATCCTGACTTCATCCCCAGTCATCTGATTTTGCCTCAATCTCCCTCCTCCATGCCGCCTCTTCAATTCTCAACCCCACGCATCTCCATCCTCCTCCTCCATGCTCTTGCTCCTCTCTCCTACCATCCCATCTCCCTGTATGACTACCCTCTACCCTTCCTGTTTCACTTCCTGTGTGCTGGCTGACTGTTTATGGGGACTCTGACATGCACATGGTACTGAGGTCAACTGTCTCATTCCTGCAGGTCCTGGAACCTGCAGCAGTACAGGCTTATGTCAGTATCACTCTAGGGAAAATCAGTTTGGCAAAGAATTCTAGAAGCTTTCACCCAGTTACCACTTTCTGCAAAGTCCACAAAGAGGTGGGCCACTCACCTGTCTAAACTCTTGCCATGTAACATGTATCTCCTGAGTGGAATGGGGACACTCAAGATGAGATGCACAATGAGCACTGCAGAGCTGGTCATTGCAAGACAAGAGTCTCAGCCTAGGGACAGGAGCCAGTGTGACTGCAAGAAGTGAAGGAATTGAAGATCTTCCATCCTTCTCAGCAGTGGACTTTCCAGCAAAGTGGGGCAGGGAGCCTATTTAGTGGAAATTCTGGAGCCCATGAAATTTCAGTCAACTGGAGGCTTCTGCATCCATGCAGGGGACAGCAGAGGTGTGGTGCATGCATCAGGTGCACAACCCATAGTGCCTGTGGGCCTCCCCTGCGCTTACCCTTGCCATCCTCATTTCTCAATCCATCTGCAACCTGTGCTCCCGGACAGACTATTTTGCGTGGACTTGTCACTTCTCCTTTGAACCAAAAGTAGTGTGGGGAAGTGACATCACCAACATGGCGGTGAAGGGATACTAGAATCAACTCTCCCAAAAGAAAGGCCACTTATAAAGGGACATCAGCCAAACCCAGAGGAGCTCCATAAATGTTACATACACCAAACACCACCACGGGTGATTAGGACGTGGAAAGAGGCTGAAAAGACTGACGAAGGAGAAGAAAGTGCCACCAGATCTCCTCTCCCTTCCCCGCAGTGCAAAACCAGACCAAGAATCCAAGATGTGAGGTACCTGAGGAGACCAGCAAAAGAAAGGTGGGCATAAGGGTTCCCTCAGACTCAAGACTGTGATACCAGCAGTTGCTCTGGGCAGCAACAGAGCCCTGGAGAGTGCAGAGTGCACTAGAGAAGGTGGTGGGACCCGGAACAAAACCCTGGGCAGCAGGGGTGTAGCACCTCCCCCCACCTCTGTTAAGAAGTGATCACTCTAGCCCCCATTTGGAGCAGAACTCTGGGGTGGTGGTCCCCCTCCCTGTCTCAATAGCTCTAATATTCTCTAGCCACCAGAGAAACTGTGGGAGGAACCTCCAGCTCCCAGCTCCAGGCGCTGGAGAAGCACCACTGGAGAAAAACCACAGGTAGGTCTCCTGGCTCTGCTGCTGGAGAAAAACCTCAGTCAGCGCTCCCAGCTCCCTGCTCCAGGAATGGTAGAAGCACTGCCAGAGAAAAACTGTGGTTGGTGCCCCTAGTTCTGCGGGAGAAGCACCTCTGGAGAAAAAAACCACAGGCGGGGCTCCCAGCATGGACAATAAAATGGTGGTGGTCTAGCCACTAAGCAGTGGAAAAAAGGAGAACATCAGACAGAGACATACACGGCCCATTCACCCTCGGAAACGCAGTTGCATGGTGACTCCAACAGGAAGCAGACCTGAAGGAAACTTTGGGCAGGGCACTTGCAGCCCCTCCCTTCGAGATCCAGCCTCAGCTGGACAGTAATAGCCTCAAGCAAACACTAAACAGTGGGAGGGAGAACAGGACAATCCCTAACAGCAAATACCAGCTGCAACTCACAGGCAGGGGTGGTAGCAGCAGCATCCAAAACCAGAAAAGAGCTGAAATCCAATAAAGGGGACACCCAGACAGCCCAAGACCTCAAGGCAAAATAACTCTCCTCACCCACGCACATGTCTTAAAGGAAAACCTCCCCTGGCTGGTCCCTCCCCCATTCTTTTTTTTTTTTTGCTTTTTTCTCCCTTCTTTTACACTTTTCTCTTTTTCCATTTTGTTTTCATCCATTCCTCTTTTTTCTTTTTTCTCTTCCCTTTTCCCACTCCTTTTTTCTCTTGTTTGCTTTGCTTTTTTCTACTTCTTTTACTCCTCTCCTTTTTCTTTTTATCTTCTTTCCTTCCTTATTTTCCCTTCTTCATTATTTCTCTTTTTTTTTTTAAAGATTTATTTATTTATACATACAAGCTGGGGCACAGGCCAGAGGCGTGGGGCAGCGAGAGACAGAGTGGGGAGCAGAACAGGCAGATCAGAAACACAATGCTGAGGGGGGCAGCGGGCGAGGCAGGAGAGGCCCGCCGCACCATGTGGGACTCTCCCGGGCCGGGCGTCGAACTCGCGTCTCTCCGCTGCAGACAGCTCCACAGCGCAGCGCTCACCCGCTGCGCCACCAGGGAGGCCCCCATTATTTCTCTTTAAATTTAGCTGCAACATGTTTCACTTTGTTTTACACTAATCTCTCTAGGAAGGCTCCCTAGAAAAAGATATAAATACTATCTCACTGAGAAATACTAGCGTTCTGAGAAACAACCCTCCCCCGATCTGCTCATGTAAATAGATGCTTTCTGACTGATTGGCTGTATACTATCTACCACACTCTCAACTATCCCTGTTTTCTAACTCCTCTATTTCCCTGCTATTATTGTCATCTAAAACAGATCTTTCTTCCCTCCACCCTCTCCCCCTTCGCTCTCCCCCCCACTTAACCCCTTATAACTTCCCTCCTCTTATAAACCTACATAACACCCTCCATTACCACACCACCCCTTAACTCCCTCCTACCTACTCCTGGATCCTGAAACACGTTGGAGACATGCCTAGAGAGAAATAGAAGTTCAACAAGAACATCTGGACGGTACTCAGCCATAGAAGCGCAGTCACCAGGAATCCACAGCCACGTCTCAGCAAGAGAAATCAGAAGTCATGCTCACCAGCACCAGTTGCACAGGGCACAACTATCAGAGCAAAGCAGGCCAATTATGGGAAGGAAGAAAATTGCAAATGACTCCAGAAACAAAACACCACAGAAAGAAAGTCAACCTCCAGAACCCAACAATAGGAACATAGAAGACTATCTCTCCCTGACAGATAAAGAATTCAGAACAGCTATAACGAAGAAAATGATAGAATTATTTGGAAGTATAGAACAGGAGAGAAATATAAGCAAAGAACCTAGGAACAAGAATGAATCCCTAAAGAAGCAATTGAAGGAAGTGTAGGATAACCGAACACTAATAGAGGAGCTCAAGAACTCTAGGAAAAGCCTTGAAGAGAGAATAAAAGAAATGTAAGACAGAATCAGCTCTCTCAAAGACACAGACATAAAACGAACTAAAATAGAAAAGGAAAGAGAAATACAAAGGAAAAAGAATGAAGAAACACTTAGAGAAATATCTGACACCATGAGGAAAGGAAATATCAGAGTCAGGAGTCCCAGAAGGAGAGGAGAGAAACCAAGGAACCGAGAAACTATTCAAGGAGATAATTGAAGAGAACTTCCCCAACATGAAGGAAATGAAAATAAGAAATACAAGAAGCCAGAATAACGCCAAATCACTACAATGAAAGAAAAAAACACATCAAGGCATATAATAGTAAAACTGGTGAGACTCCAAGACAAAGAAAAAAATAACGAAAATGTTGACGGGGACAAAAACAGATAACCTATAGAGGAAAACCAATCAGGTTGACAGCAGACTTCTCCAAAGAAACACTACAGGCAAGAAGAGAATGGAGTGACATATTTAACAAACTCCAAGCCAACAAATATCAACCAAGAATACTTTACCGGACACGCCCCCAAAACATGGCGGCGAACAGACGCTAGGATCAGGCTCTCCTGCAAAAAATCGATTATTGGAGAAAAATATCCCTAACTTTGAGAGCTGTCTCAACGAGAACCGGATACCCTACGCAATACAATTGACCCTGGGGGTGCTTTGGACTTATAAATAAACTGAAGAGTCAGAGTAAAGAGAAGAGAGGGGACATCTAATCCCACACAAATGAGGAGCAGAGAGGAGAGATGGGCGGACCAGCTCCCCCTGAGAGCCACTGAATACAAGGTTAGAAACTGCGGTGAGGTCGGAGGGCTCCGGCCAGCCGACTGGGAGCGCAACCCCCACTCCCCCACCCCCCGACCCCCCTCTCTTCCCTGCCTGGCAGCCCTGAGGAGCAGGAAAGCCGGAGGGTCACTGTGTCCCATCCCCCACCTGGGGCTAGGTAACATCTCAAAGGGGAGAAAGTACAAGCAA
>PVIJ01021090.1:0-19454 GCA_004024925.1 Scalopus aquaticus | reverse complement strand
TAGGGAAATTTTGGTCATTCTAAATGTATGTAATATTTTAAGGATTTATGGGACCATGTTAATTATCAATGTTGCTAAGTTTTTAGATTCTGAATAACAAAATAAGAATAATATTTAACTAATATAGAGTTAATAATAGAATTTTATATTAAAACTTAATTATGGAAAGGTGGTTCTATCTCTAGGACGGATCAGTGTTTATTATTTTCAAAAGAGAGGAACTGAAAAGAAATTCAATTTCTATGCTTCTCCCCCAATATCTACCATATAACCAGGGCTCAATAATCATTTGCTGATGCAATAATCTTGTTTAATAATCTTGATTAAATAAATAACTAAGGTTATTTATATAAGCCTAGTAAAAAGTCAAGTGTAGACTTTTCTCTGTGGTTGTATAATCACATATCATATTGCATAAACAAGCTATATGACTGTGATGGTTATATATGCACATTTGACTATAAATGCAACAAACTCTTAGCAGGTGAGTTTTGTTATTTATCCATCCAGCATTTCCTATGTGGCAATTATGTTTAACTCCTCTCTGCTTTCTATAGAGATGGTGTGAGATAATTTAGATACCTAGCACTTAGTAGACACTCATTAAATATTAAATCAATTTCCTTTCTTTTTCCTTTTTTCTTTCTGTGCAGTTATTTCTTAAACAGAAATAACTTTATACTCGTACTCTTTACATAAAAGGATTAAATGTTTTCTTCTCTATCAATCGTTTGGCCTTCACATGTTTAAATGAAGTGTTATAATTCTTACATTATTTTATTCCCTTTTTATTTAAGGAATAAAATTATAAAGCTAGTTTCAGTCTACATCAGATTCGTAAAGGTTTATCTTTTTCATTTCTTGCTTCACTTATTTTTTTTAAGATTTATTTATTTATGCATACAAGAGCTGGGGTGTAGGCCAGAGATGTGGGGTGGTGAGATGATTCAACAGAGACAGAGTAGGGAACACAACAGTCAGATTGACTGAAATACATTGCCGAGGGGAGCAATGGGTGAGGTAGGAGAGGTCTGTTGTGCCATGTAGGAAGCTCCCTGGCATGGGATCGAACTCATGCTGCAGTGGCTACCCATAGCTTCACAGTGCTGAGACTCAACCCCTTGTCCCACCAGAGAGGCCACTTCATTGATTTTTAATGTAGCTATTCCTCTCAAATACTCATCCTCACCACCATTCCCCCAAGTTCTCCAGTCTAAAAGAGACAAGACTCTCAAGAAGGAATTCATGGGAATAAGGAATATGCATGTGACATAGTGTATGCCTCTATGCAGAGGCATCTTTTTTTTTCTAATAGAAGAGCAGCTATTAGTAATAAAAATTATGAACAATTACAGCATGAAACCTGATGAAGCAGAGGTAGTAGGTACACTGGTTATTAGAGTCAGATAGACCTGAGTTTGAATATCAGCTCTACCACTTACAGCAGTGCAAATTTGGCAAGGTGCTTAACCTCTGTGAATTATAAAGTTTTTATCTTCAAATGAGGAGTTATTCTATAAAACAGGCCTTGATTTATACTAAATCAAAGCACGGTTGTTGGTAAATAGTAAGTCTTCAATTGATAGCTTTATTAATCATTAGAGTAACAGAAAAATAAATGTCCTTTCCAGGAGAATTTTCAGTTGTCATTAAATAAATGTCTACTTTTATAAGAATTACACCACAGAGCTATTCATGAGAATAAACATCTGTGATTTTGATTTTCCATTTGGGGTTTCTATTTGATATATGTTAGATTTCTCTATTTTTGGAGTCATAAAATAACTCTCTCATAATTGATCTTCAAATAAACTTTTCATTATTTCTAAGTTTAAGTAATTTTGGAGAATGATCCTTTGTCATTGAAATGTTCCTAAAACTCCCTAAAGTGACTTTTGTCTTTTCCTCTCTACTTATATTCCCATTTAGCTATCCTAAAGATGTCCAAAACATTTGGTAGCAAATTAATCTAGTAATTTAGTTTTAGATATTGTGTGTGAGTGTGTGTATAGATATATTTCTGGGCATATATAGTTCCTTATCACTCCTCAAATTCTATTATGAGCACTCACCTGCACCATCACTTACGGAGTCAGAATAAAAGTCATTCCTGCATTCTAGAATGCATAATCTAGTGTGTTTGGATAACTACATAATATATTTTTATCTGTGTGTACATTTACGTGATGTGTGTGGGAGTATGGAAAAAGGAGAGAATCAAAAACCAAAACTTTTAACAGTTTAAACTGTACAGTTTTATAGTAATTTAATTTCCTTTCCTTCTGCCATCTTGACGCATTGTGTAGAGAAGAAATTGGGGGAAATTAATCATGCCCCGGTATCTCGTAATTGGATATTACATATAAAGATCCCTATGCTTTACATCTTCTTGATCTAATTGATGAAGATATTATAAGTACAATGTAAATCTTTGTGCTAAGTGTAATATAATGCAAATACTTGACCAGATGATTTTGTAAGGGCAATATCCATTTTTCAAATTTAAACAACTGACATTTCAAATGCCCAAAGGCTCTGGTACTGTACATATTATTGATTAAACCGACATTTAAAATTACTATAGTGCAAAAGAGCTCATTAAAATGAAAACTTTTTTTTTTGCTTTTAATAGCTCAAAATTGGCCAGGACACTAGTAGTGCAAATGTTTGTCTAAAGCACCAGGTGGAAAATTTATAGCAATATTCAAAAGTCCTCAAATGAGATTTCATTTAATAGAGTGCAATCTTGGGACTGTTTCAAACTACACAGATACATAAACAGCAAGTAAAATACCTGTCCATTAGTCTTGGACTATACTTTTTTCTATATTGAATAGTCAATTAATAGGCCAAATCCTATACTTTACTACCCTCTAGAGACAATAACACACCTCTAAATGCAGTTTCACACCTATTAAACATTTTTGACTGATAGGGTAGACTAGCTAGAATTTTCATTTCAGTCCTTTTGTTTCTTGTCTTAGCTAATACAGAACAGATTTTATTAATCATTTACAATGATACATGTTGAAAAGTCCACATAGTAATGAGGATCCAATGTTAGAACAGTGAAATTATGTTGAATATGAGAAAAATATATTTTTTAAAAGATCTACCATGTCTAATTCTCTGTCATACTTGTAGTAAGTTTTCAACTTAAAAGGTATGAGTCATTATACTACTTCAAGAAGACATTTACATAACTGAGCATATTCAGAGGAGGAAAAGGGAGAAGACAAAAATACACCTGGACAATGATGAAACATTAAAATTTGACTAGAAAGGAAACGTTATCGCCCACAAACAATCTATCTGTGGAAGGTTGGTAAACTATATAGTTTAGGAAACACTGATTTATTTATACTCTAGACAACCTATCAGCTCACATTTATTGCTTCACACAGTCTAATGGCAGACAATGTAAGTGATATTATACTAGAGAGGTAGGTATTATTTTTTTAAAGATTTATTTATTTATGCATACAAGAGCTGGGGTGTAGGTCATAGGTGGGGGTTGTGAAAGGATTCACCAGAGACAGAGTGGGGAGCAGAACAGGCAGATCTACTGAAGTACACTGCTGAGGGGAGCAGTGAGCCAGGCAGGAGAGGTCTGCTGTGCCATGTGGGACCAGGATCGAACTCGTGCTGCAGCGTCTGCTTCATAGTGCTGAGATTTAGCCCGTTGCGCCACCAAGGGAGGTCCCGGTATTCCTGGTATTCTTGAGCAAAGACTTAACTCCTTTTTAAAAGGATAGAGCTTGTTTCTTATCTGTATAAGATTAATCTCAAGTTAATTTTTAGTGTTATGTTTGAATTTTTAAATAATATAATTAAATAGCTATGCCAAATGAGATTCTTTGGTCATTTTTAAAGTGCCAACGGAAGAAAATATGAAGAACATAAACTATTGTTAATAATATGTCACAATAACTCTTTGTAATGTCTTCTAAATAGTAAGAGAATTGTTCATCAAAATCAGCTCACCTCACTACTCATTTTAGTAGTGACACACCATACATAGGTCACACATCCCTTCTCTCTTTCTCTCTCTCTCTCATTCTTTTTCTCCTTCCTCCCCTTTCCACCTACTTTCCTCTTTAAGTTTTATTTCACTCCACAATATGCTTGCTGCTCAATTTATCACTGTAATTTGGTTATGCTATTTGCCCATGGACACAATAAATAAAAGGCTCAAACTATATTACTGTGTATACAAATGACCTAACAATCACAGCGGAGTTTTTGTTTGCTTTTTTGTTTTTGTTTACTTTAGTAGAAATGAACAAGGTATGTTTTTTATTCAGTAATTTTTTACTAATTACTTTTTTTTTTTTATTACCTGAAACAGGGTGTTGTGGCAGGATGACCACAGGGAGCACAGGTTCTCCATGGAGCTGTGCAGAAGGGTCAAAAGGAAAGGAGGACGAGTCCTGGAGCCCTTGGTGGCTTTTTATTATATCTTTCCTGCAAGGCAGCCAGGTTCAAGGCAGGTAGGGTGGCTGGGGAGGCTGCCAGGCTCCTAGCCCCTGGCAAATCTTCACTTCTCCGGGCTTTCTGGTGGTATCTTTGGGTCTCGCTGCTGTTGCTTCTGCCGTGTGCTCTCCCTGCTGCTGCCACGCTCTTCTTCCTCAAGCTCTCTGCGTCTCTGCATCTCTGCATGTGCACATCATGCTACGCCACACCACACCAAGCCACACTACGCCCCACCCTTCTTCAGGCACCCACCATGAGGCAGGCGTGTAGGCCTACAGAGGCCCATCACCGAGGGGGTAGTCAGAAAACCCTGAAAACTCTTCCACCTACCCAACAACAGGGTTATACAAAAACATAGTTTTCTTGTAATAAGATACAATGTTTGCTCCAACGGGTCTCCCTCCCTGGTGGCGCAGCGGTTGAGCGCTGCGCTATGGAGCTGTCGGCAGCGCGTGATGAGAGTTCGAAGCCCGGCCAGGGAGAATCCCACATGGTGCGGCAGACCTCTCCTGCCTTGCCCACTGCTCCCCTCAGCAGTGTATTTCTGATCTACCTGTTCTGCTCCCCAATCTGTCTCTCGTGAACCTTCTCGCCGCCCCATGCCTCTGGCCTGTACCCCAGCTTGTATGTATAAATACATTTTTAAAAATAAATAAATAAATAAACAATGATTGCTCCGAAAATCACGAATTGAGAAACTGTCAAGTTAGTTATCAGCATGGACTCAAGGAATGGGAAAGAGGAGAAAGAAGTATCAGCTGCTTAAAACATGGACAATGTAAATGCAAAAAGGCCTTGCAAACTCTTCAGTTAATTTGGAGCAAGCTCCTGAAATCTTGAACCATACCCTCATCCCTTAAAACAATTGTATACTCACTCCTATAATCACAAATATGGCAAAAATTGAACCTTCACATACTCAGTTGCTGCAGGCTACAATAACCAAGTAAACGAAGAAAAACATTACCTCTGGCAGAGTATATCACAATGACCCTATTAAACTCCTTTAAGGATTTACGTTATGATCTCAGCTCATTAGTCCCCTAAATAGCATTTGTCGTGACAAAAGAGAGCACTTAGAAAGAAAGACTTCTCAGTCAAACATGCACTGAGCCAAGAACAGACACAGAAGTTATCAAAACAAAGCTTCACAAGTTTGGAATAAATTAGCTTGCTTGGGCACAAACTGAATAATGTACCTGTGTTTTTTCAGTACCTAAACATAATCTATTCGCCTCAGGCTTTTTCTAGACCTAAAATCTCTTGCTGTCACGTTATCTATAACCACACTCCTTTAAATGGAGAAGTATCACTGCTTCAGGTCACACGGTTTCACTAAGGGAAATTACCCAAGAAAGAAGGCAGGTGTATCTGCCATTCAAAAGCCCAAAAGGTATGTTCCTCATTTAAAAATAAGCTCATTTAAACAATAAGAACTAATTACCACATTAATTTATTGTCAACACAACTAAGTACAGGCAGGCAGATAATAATAACGTGTATAAACTACCAAGAAGAAGAATAAAAACTTTGAGTCACCTTTATGGTACTGCATAAGCCATATTTTAGATTCTGTTTTATAATTCCATTGATATTATAATATACATGTCTACTCCCATGCACTCCCATAATGTTTTATGTTTTTCTTATCCCCCTAGCTCACTCTGATATATCCATGTGAGTGGCAGACAGACTCCAAGGTGTATTCCCCCAACCTCCATTATCCTCATCACTTACCAGTATTAATGCCTTTGTAATACCCACTTCTTGACTGGGACTGGGACTTGTGATGAACCTAACTGATATAGTATGGCAAAGGTGATAGGATTTCATGTCTCTTTCATGCTTATGTAAGGCTGTTTTGTAGCAGATTTGCTCTCATCTATTCTTTCTAGTCCTTCGCTTTTGATGAAGTAAGAAGTTTTATTAAGGAAGCCCACAGAAGCTGTGGATAATGTTTAGGAAATGGAAGTAGCTGTTAGGAGCTAAAGGCAATCAAATAGAAGTTTAGGGTTACCTCCCACTGTAGCTAGCAAGAAGGCAGAGTCCTCAGTTCCTATAACTGTTAGAAAATGAATCTGCCAACCGAGTAAGCTTGGACATAGATCTTTCCCATTTCAGTCTTCAAATAAAACCATGGCCCAGCCAACATTTAATTGCAGTTATGGGTGGACCCACTGGAATAAAAATGTGTGTTATTTTAAGCTACTAAATCTGTGGTACGTTGTTATGTAACGATATGTAACTAATAAATCAATAAATCGTGTAATCGTGTAAAGGTATTGTAAAAACTCCAGGAACACCCACCTTTCGTCTTAGCAAGCAAAGGAGCAAAGACATCTGTTAGATTTGAAGGGAATCAGCTATACAAAAATCTGCTCCCTAGGGGTAAAGTCAGACTTTTAACCCCCACTAATGACAAAGGAGCCTGATAAAGATTTAAACAATAGGTAGATCTTTGTTTGCATCTCCAACAGTTCATACTTCAGAAAGGAAGAGTTTAAATTCCTGACTGTGCATAGAGTTTAAATTCCTCTGTGCATAGCTAGCATAAACATATCTTTAAGTCAAGATAATTTAGGACCAGAAGTCCCACCTATAAAGAATAATTTCATTTTTGACATCAATGAGTCACTGTTCCTATCTATATAAACTAAACTCAAATTTGTGTTTGCTGGAACAGTTCTCACACAGTAAGATCCACAGTACTGCTTTCCAGCTTAGAATTCTCACTTTATCTAATGAACTCTTGGTCTTACTATCACTGAGACTTTTATTAACAACTGTATGTCCAGATAATATCTATCATTCATGGTTAGTTCTACTATATCCACCTGATGGAGGCTAAGAGTAGAACATTAGAGAAACAGTTATCACAAAAGCAGAAACCAGCTCACATGAGGTCAGAATCTGGATGTAGGGGTAGAAATTATTAATATAGTCATTAAGCAAGCTATATAGAAAAGTAAAGCATCCAAAGTAAACAGAGGCACAGATTGATGTGCTGACCTGGTGGGGATATGGAGACTGAGGGCCATTGTAAATGAATCATTGGTCCTTCCAAAATGACAGTAGTCAACCCAAATATAGAAAAAATCCTTAGGCGTCAACCCTAGAAATAATTAATTTAACAGCAGTTAACAATCCCACAAAGGAATGAGCCCCTCCCAAAGAGAAGAAGACTATATCAGTGTGATTTCTGCAGCGGCAAGATGCAGCTCTCCTGCCCGCCTGTGACTGTGCAGGTGTGTCTCTTCACAATCTTCTCCCTTTGCAAAGCAGTAGAGGCAGCTCTACTCCCAAGACTGCCTGCCTGCGACCATGCAGGCCTCTTTCAACAAACCTGTCCTTTCGGAGGCAGCTCTTTCTGCCCACTTGTGTCTGTGCAAACGTTGTTGACTTCTTCCCTAATTTTATAACAAACCTGCCCTTTTGAATATAACTAAACATATCTGCCTTGTGGGGAAACTTTCCTGGGGAAACTTGCTGCTGAAAGGGGAGCTGTGATGAAACTTTTCTCAGAGGTGACTCAAGGACACCACTCTCTGAACCCAACATCTCTCCAAATGGACATCAAACCCATTGTTCAAGAAATACTTTTTCTCCAACATTCTCCCTCAGCCCAGTAGTCACCAAATCCAATTATCTGAAATGTTATTTGGTTATTTTATTTTTTTTTTTTAGGGATAAGTCATAATTTCCCTCTAAGAAAAAATATTGGAGTCTGATTTTAGAGCATTTTAATTTCTCTTCATGAATATTTTTGCACATATTTTTCAGTTGTTTCTAGAAAAGATCTTACTAAAACTGTAAAATAGAGATATGTTTCTCTTTGAAATTTCTTTTACTTGTTCTCCTATCCTAGCTATTGAGGCAAAGTTCTTAGCTCACCAATTATATTTCCTCATTCATTCCTACTGATGATGAACATTTTCCATACCTTCCACCACTTCACATTAAAGACCATAATTGCTTGACTTTTTTTTTTTTTTATTTCAGTGGAAACTCATACAGACTCAACGAAATCATGTTGTGTTTTTCCAATATATATGACTAGTGGACACATTACTATAAATAAAGCTAAAAAGGAATTTCAATATATAGAACATATAAAAACAGGGTTGAATGGGGGCCTCCCTGATGACCTAGGGATTAAGCTCAGTGCTATCACCTCCACAGCCTGTTCAATCTTGGCCAGGGTGCTAATTCACATATGGCGCAGCAGACCTCTCCTGTCTTGCCTGCTGCTCCCCTTAGCAGAGTATTCAGTAAATCCTCCTGTTCTGCTCCCCACTCTATCTCTGGTGAATCCTCTCACCCCTTGCACCTCTGCCTACACCCCAGTTTTTCTATGCAAAAATAAAAAAAAAATAGGTTTGAATGCAGATACTGTTGTGGAGAAACATTTGAGTGACATTTATAGAAAACTCTGTGCTGGTTCAAAATCTATACACACTCTAGCACACAACATTTCAGTTCAACAGCATCTATGAGGAACATAGAGTTCTGAATACACAGTTTGAAAACCAGTGTCTTAAACTGAAAGAGTTATTCTCTGATAAGGATATATTTCAATAATTGTCAAGAGACTGGTGGACATTCTTGATAAAATCAGGTCACTTTGCTAAAATTAAATTAAATTAAAATTAAAAGATGCCAGTTCACCCTCACCTTCTCAATCACATATAAAGTACTGTACTAATGTCATTTACTATTTACTAATATTTACTAATATTATTTTCAGGATAGCTTATCCTTGGGAAAAGTTGATTTGTAGAAACTAAAGTACTCATGGAAGCCAGCTTTTTCATTCTTTCCCACATCACAGTAAAAACACTTGAGGCCATCACTGACCTTTACTGTCCTAGATCAAAAATTGACTTCTTTCCCTTCCCTATAGCCTCCATCCTCCATGTGCAAGCAAAACTCTATGTCTTAATCACTTATAGAAATGTCTCACTTAACATCTCTACTGTGTCCTGAAGGAATCGAAGGGGAAATTTGTTCTTAAAAAGAAGCACTACATCTATATACTTTAAAATTTAAAAGAATAGCTATCACATATTTCAATGATCTTCAGAATCTTGACTAACCCACATTATATAATGAATGTGTATACTAATTCATAAAAGTGATTTGCATCTGCATGTGTTTTATTTAAAAGGCTTTTTAAAGCTTAATAATTGGTATGTGTCTAGCTTCTACCCTGTAATATATTATGTTAAATAATGACACTATTAGCATTAACATTTAGAACTTATTGAATGCTTACTCTATGCCAGAATATAAATATATATGTATATGTATATATGTGTAAAATGCAATTTATTAAGAAAATATATAAATATGTTGCTATTGATGCCTTTTAAAGAATTAGATAACTGAGATAATTCAAAGCAAAAACATCTAGTAAGTCCTAGATTTAGAATCTGATCTCAGCTCTTATCTCCAAAGCTGTGTTCTGAATTCCTCTGCATCATTGGTTTAATTCTGAGATGGAATGGAAAAGTACAAAAATGTTAAATGGTGATTTCTGGTAATTGATATTTGAATTATGATACCCTCACTTTAATTCCTAGATTACAGCGCCAACTGTCTTCAATAACATTATCAAGGTTAGCAGTTAAACAAAAATAGTTAACTTACTATAGCTCTCTCTTGCTGCTAAAATAATCTCAAATTTCATTTAGTGACTATTGCTCTCATTTTTTTCCTTGTTTATAGTTAGTACTTCTTTTAAGACTCTTCAGTTCTATCCAAACCTATTTTCTTGCCAATTTCAAGTTCCCTCATTTTCTAACCTCCATATTTTTATGCATGTCATTCAAAAAATTATTACCTGAAATATCATCTCTCCATGTATATCACCTGTTTTCAAGGCCTGGTTCCAATCCTTCCTATTTATGCAAATCTTATCTAATCATAATTGTAGAAATAATGCCCTATGTTGGTGGAGGTACTATGGTGATGAGGAAATTAAATGGTGATTCCATCTTAATCACATATGATTCTTTTTCCTCTGAATTCAGTAAGACATGGGTTTCAGCATTACATCTTTGGGACACATACTGACTTGTGCTTATTAAATCAAAAGATAAATAGGTTTTATCTTCTCTCCTACATTATGGAAGAAAAGTTTATTTACTTCATAGAGTGTTAAATATAGTTTATTATATAAAACTATTTAATAATTATGATAATTTCTAGAAGAGCTATGATAATAATATAGATCAAAGACTTCTTATATTAATATACAGTTGGTTATCATGTTATCATTTTTGGTATACACTTCAGGTCTTGAAATTTTATTTTATTTTTACCACCCAAATCCCCAGGTAACTTTCCCACAGTTCTATGGTTAAGTCACGGTTACTAATAATCAAGATTCTATTACGATTATAGTTTATATAAGATTTGTATTGGTGCACTCTCTTTTTTTAATATACTTATTAATATTATAAACAGAAACAATGATAGAAATCAAAGACATGTACTATTTAAAACCAATATGTTCAAACATCTATGATTTGGTACTATTTCTCACTTTTACTTCTATAACAGATAGCTAAGCCATTTAACCATTTATTCATTAAATATTAATTCATTCTTACCATTAATGAGGCACTTCATTAAGGTGTTTGAGACAGATGTATTTTAAAAGATTATTGCTATAGTGACCCAGATTTAATAATAAACTGAAAATATTAAACATTCTACTGTATATATTTACAAGGCCACATGGTGCACAAGCGAAGTCATACTTAAGTTGGCCTGCTAAGGTATTCCAGAGTTAACATCAATTCTTCTGAGACTCTTCTTATCAAGCTTACTTTGAATTCTTCCTTGGAGTTAAATGAGTTCCTATTCAAAATATGGCTCTACTATGTCAGGCCAGTCTAATATCAATAGGTCTTTTAGAACTTGAAAAAATTAATACTGTGACTTAAAAGGCTGTTGGGATTTTGGACAGAATGTATATCATTGTGTTTCTTATAATTTTAACATGATTTTTATTTTTCTTAATACATCGATCTTTGATAACTATCTCAATTTATTGGATATAGAATTTCCATTTGGAAGACTATACCAAATATACATATTTTCAGTAAATATACTCATTTTGTTTCTCATATACTCTTTTATATCTCCCAAAGGACTTCCCAACTGTGGGGGAGCCTATAAAAATCATAAGCAACTTATTTAAATATATATACCAAATGTGTGTATATATAGCATATACCAACTCTTATTGTCTTCTTAGAAACCCTACGAATTATAGATTATGCCAATTTTTCAAATTTGGAATCAAAGTCACAAAAAATTTAAATTACTTTTCACAATGACACAACTAGAAAGGGTAAAACTAGAATTTAAACCAAGGCAGTACAGCTTTAAGATTATAGTTGTAATCATCTTTTCACAATATCAGTGGTGTGGGGATTCTAGTAATGTGGGGTAATAGGACAAAGTTAATCAAGGTTTCATATAAGTTATATGAGTTGGAATCTCATGTATGAGAGACTGAGTAAATAAGATTTTCATGGATGTTAAAAAAATTCCCATTAAATGAGACAACATTGTCTCCTTTAAATGTGTTTTCATTGTTTTATCCTGCCTGTTATTCTTTATGTATCTCATGAAATTTACTGTATGTAAACTAAAAGCTACCAGCACCCTTTATGTGATGCAAATGTTAATGCAGAAAATCAAACATTCCTATAAAAGGGTAGAACAAGGAGATAATATTTCAAATTTGTCACGACTGCCTTGATAGTGAACAGTGCTATTTATAACTGGCAGATTTAACTTAGGGCAAAGCTATTGTAGCAGATGTCACTGACTTCTCAAAAATAATTCTTACATTCATTCAACTATTGAATCATTAAGCAATAAATATATGAAAAAATGTTCAGCTTTACTAAATGTCAAATAAATGGAACTTTTAATTATTGGTATAATTTTAAAAATAAAGGTAATAACCCAGTTTGTGTAAATAGATGGGAAAATTGGTACTTTAAGACTATATTCATACATAGATCCATGCTTCTATTTTATATACATACCTATACTCATACAGATAAAAAGTATGTTTTTTTTGTGTGTAAAAGAACAACTGGGGCTTGGGCCAGAGGTGCAGGGGTTTAGAGGATTCACCAGAGACAGAGTGGGGAGCAGAACAGGTGGATTTACTGAAACACACTGCTAAGGGGAGCAGCAGGGGAGACAGGATAGGTCTGCTGTGCCATATGTGGGTTAGCTCCCTGGCCAGGACTGAACTCTGGCTGTAGAGGCGATAGGGCTGATACCTAACCCTAGGCTATCAGGGAGGCCCTAGCTAAAAATTTACGTATTTTTGCAGGATATTTTGCCAATGCTTAACTTCATAAAAAAAAAAAAAAGTTATACCAAGCAATTCCACTTCAAGGAGTGAATTTTAGGAAACCATGAACATAAATGAATTGTCAAGTATGTAGATGAATATATAGTAGGCAAACGATAAAGTTATAGCAGAAAATATATTTTCAATTGTTTATAATAATAATTTTTGGTAAATAACCTACCTGTTTGTCAGTAAGTGGGCAGTTGATTGTGGTATTTTCACATAGTTAAATATTACAGTCTCCAATAGTGTTGGATGAAGACAGCAAATCACAGTATGTGGTGTTAAAGTGTAAATTTTTTTGCAGAATGAGTAACGATTACCTTAAAAATACACTTCATTTGAATCATTAAATTCTTTTGTAGTTAAAAATATAAAACTCAAATTTTACTTGACCAATTCATAATGGCCTTTTGAAAGGTATGTATTTTGGTATATGCATAAACAATTTGATTTGTTTTAATTAAATAACAGCATTATTGAACAAAAATTATGATCTATTTTCTTTCCACTAATTTTTCTTTTTTTATGTGTTGTGATTTCCTAATAAAATTGTGTAAAAAATAGAAAAACTTTTTGTTGTTTTTAATTGTAAACCCATATATCTCTTTTCTTTGTATAATAGAAATTATTAACTTTTCTTTAAATATTGGTCTCTTTTGTTGTTGTTGTTAGTTCTTTTCAAAGTTATTCTAACCTGCCAGAATCCTTTTCTATTCTGTTGGCTATCCTTTCAGCTGACAATTAATTCAATACTTTGTCAGCAAATCATTTGTAATATACACATAGCAAGATACTCTTTCTCATTCTCACTCTACTCATTCTCCTAAAGTCTGAGTCCACATATTAGAAAACGGCCTCTTTGCATAGCTTGTAGTAAGTGGAAACATGGGAATAACAGATAATTAGGCTTGATTCCCATTATGCCAAAATAGATTTAACACATGAATAAGATTTTAAAGGGGAAAAGCAGAGTTACTTAATGTGAAAGGATCTTTTACATTCATTCCTAACTTGCTGTTAAGTTCTCAGATAAAAAGTGTCCAATACAGGTTCAATTTGATTTACTGTCTTGTTTTCTACTGATGAATGAGTGATTCATTTCTGAGCATCTAGAAGAATTTGGGAAAACCTAGTTGATAGCACAATGAATGGAACCTGTTTTCAGTAAGCTATAACAGCAGAGAAGTCACATTGTAAGATTCATAATATTTAGGAGACAAGGATTAAGGACATGCATAGGTAGAGATAAGATATTGGAAGTTCAGACTAGAGGTTGATTAATGCATGTGGTGGGATTCAAAGATGGTAGATAGCTATACATCTTTAATAACAAATCAAAAGTTGTTGAATTAATTAAATATCTTGCATCAGTGAAAAGGAGTTAAAATGAGCTAAGGAGGCTGAATTTTATCCTGTCAGAATAAGATAGGTTTTGCCTCTCTAGATATGATTTAAATTTTAATTCCTTAATGTGCTGATTCAGCCTCTATTATCCCCTTAGCTGGAGTGTCCCCAAGTTTATTTATGTAATTTACTTGATTATCACAGCAATCCAAAAAGTAATCCATATAATTGGGATGGCATATTCTTTCTAACTTTTATGAACAAATATATTATTTCTGTTTATTCTAGTAAACTTTTATTATGGTACTGGCTAGGAATAACCTTGGGGACACACAAGGTAATTAGAGTAGAAATTCAATTTAAAATCAGACACCTTGATATAAGATAATGATCCCTTATTTACCCTCATTTCCTCTTCTTCTTTGTGTTCTGTCTAAACCTGCTTCCTATTTACTCTCTGTGCCATGCTACCTCAGCATTTTTGGTCAGTACACCTTCTTGGAATGGGTTAAGTATTTTTCACAGACTGGGTACTGAATATAACTTCTAAAAGTGGAATTTTACTTTACACAATAAAACATACTTTGAAAAAATAGCATTGTAAGTTCTACTTAGAATTTTTTTGTTACGAAAAATTATGAAAAATTCTAGATGTTATTAAAAATTTGGCACCAGCCCTTTCCAAAATATGATAAATTTCATTTTCAAAAGTTCAGTTCTTTAATAATAAAATTAAAGTTGCAATCTTGGGAAAAGTGCTGCAAAACACATTTGCCTGTGTTTAACTGAAGTAGAAATTACCATTAAAGAAAATCAGGGTAGCGTATCTAATGTAAAATATGTGATGGAGTTACATTATAACCTCATTGTAACCTCTAATTTTTATTTTTTGTTGTTAAATGAAATCTGTATCATGAGGTGAAATGTAAAATCTAATCAGCTTTTAAAAACCCAGGGCACTTCTTATTGCTGCAATACGTTAACATTAACTTTTTTTTTTTTTAATTTTTATTTTTTATTTATACATACAAGTTGGGGCACAGGCCAGAGGCGTGGGGCGGCAAGAGGGCTCACCAGAGACAGAGCGGGGAGCAGAACAGGCATATCAGAAATACACTGCTGAGGGGAGCAGCGGGCAAGGCAGGAGAGGTCTGCCGCGCCATGTGGGATTCTCCCCGGCCGGGCGCCGAACTCCCGTCGCCGCTGCCAACAGCTCCACAGCGCAGCGCCCAACCGCTGCGCCACCGGGGAGGCCCCAACATTAACTTTAATACAATATTATTTCTTACAAAAATGCACATATTTTTCCTCTAGACTATTTTATAATTTGATTTTCACAGATTAGGCTTTAAAAACATTAAATTTGGATGCAAAGTTCTATCAAAATCAGTTAAATTTTATTGATTGAATCACTACTAAAATTTGATAAAGTGGTTTTATTTATGAAATACTTAGGCTTAGAAAGGTACTGTACAAAGTGGCATATTTGCAATGCCCAAAACACATAAAATATATACTCAATGTATTCACATTTATAAAGGTTAGGCTTCCTGAAAATATGGGCTGTTGATGACATGAATTCTGGCTTTTCACTCCTCATTTCTATTAAAATGTGCCCAAAAATATTTGCATCATGACTATTTAATTCCATTACAAATTCTTTTGTAAAAGCCACCCATATTATGATAGCAACTAGTACAAGTCTATAACAAATCCCTAAACTAGTATTCTGTTATTCCCCAAAAAAATCACCGTATGTTTTCAATGAAACTAGAGAGCCCAAATATGAATGCAGTATTATTATTTTTAATATCATCACATTTATTTATATTCATTTCCTTTTTTGTTTGCATTCTTTATATTTAATGAAGTCTATGGCTTTCTATAGTTATATAGTAATTTATGAACTCATGTTTTAAACATTTAGGGAAAAAATGTAAGGTAAATATCACCAGCTCATAAAGATTGAAATGGATCAACTCATTTTTTTTAAACTTTATTTTTAGATGAAGTACTTTTTTTCTTACATCATTGTTAATTTTTGGACAGTATACAATTTTCCCCTCCAATGTGGTGGTAGGAAAGCTACAAAAAATGTAAGTATTAAATATTTAACATTATTCAGTAACATATTCTCCAAACTTCTGTGACATCAAATCCTTTGATGCTGTGTTTTGCCAAGTTCTAGGTCTGAATATTTAGTAATTTGTTCAAATCCTCTAAATAAAATGTTTTTGTATTTTATTTATTTATTTATTTATTATTAATTTTAAAAAAAATATTTATTTTTGTGTAGAATAACTGAGATGCAGGCCAGAGATGCTGGAGGTGATGGGATTTACCAGAGACAGAGTGGGGAGCAGAACAGGGAGATTTATTGAAATACACTGCTCAAGGGAGCAGAAGACAAAACAGGAGAGGTCTGCATCATATGTGGGTTGTCTCCCTGGTTGGGGATCGAACTCAGGCCTTTGTGGTGGTAGTGCTGAGAATTAACCCTTAAGCTTCTAGGGAGCCCTCTTATTTATTTATTTTTAATTGAGGTAATTGGGACACCCCTGTGAGGTATTACCACTATAGTATACCCACCACCAACTCACCCATAGTCTACCACCATAGATCATTGTGCTTCCTTCCCTTTTTGTTTAGATTAGGCTTTATGAACAACTTCACAAAGGGCTATACTTTAAAAATAAACAATTTTTTAGAACATTGTAGACTCAAAGCAAAATTGAGTGGAAAATACAGAGTTCCCATATCTCCGTTTCCCTTCCCCAATCCCAGTTTCCCTCCACAAGCCCCAGAGAGGTACACTGTTAAAACTGATGAACAACCTACATAGAAATACCATTATCACCAAAAATCCAAACTTCACATTAAGTTTAACTTTGGGTTTTGTCCATTGTATGGGTTTGACAAATGTGTGACATGTATCCATTATCATAGCATCATACAGAACAATGGCATGCGCTTAAAAATCTGTGCTATGCTTATTCACCTGTCCCTCCAACTTAGAATCTGACACCGATCATACTTTTTTCTGTCTTTGTAATTTTTTGCCTTTTCCAGAATGTCATACAGTGTAATCATTCATTATGTAGTATTTTCACTTTTTTTCACTTACTAATATGTATTTATGGTCTCTCTGTGTCTTTTTTCATAGCTCTGTAGTTCATTTCTTTTTAATGCTGAATAATAGTCCATTGTTTGTACTAATACATTTTGTCTTCTATTCACCTACTCAAGGATATCTCTGTTGCATCTAAGTTTTGGCAATTATGAATAAACATGCAATTGTGCAGATTTTTCAATGGACATAAGTTTTCTGCTCACCTAGGTGAATGTTAAGGAACACACCGATGAATGATATGATAAGTGCATGTCTAGTTTGCTAAGAAACTACCAAACTTCAAACTATATTCCAAAACTTCTCATTCTCTTGACAATATCTCTTGCAGAACAGAAGTTTTTGGTATTAATGAAGTATACCTTATCAATTCTTTCTTTCGTGGCATACATTTTTGATATTTTGATATATTTACATAGATGATCTACAAACAAAAACAAAGATCTATTTTTCCAACCTCTATATATCTTATTTTATTTATGAATGCCACTTTATTAATTAGGATTCCAAGTACAATATCGGAAAGCAGTGGCAAGAAAGAACATCTAGGCCTTTTGCCTGATCTTAGTATGAATGCTTCTAGTTTCCATCATTAAAAAATGATGCTAGCATTAGGTTTTATGTAGATGTTCTTTATCAAGCTGAAAAAGTTTCTCTGTATTTCTAGTTTGCTGAGATATTTTATTCCCAATAGTTGTTGAGTTTCGTCAACTATTTTGTTCTTTTTTTCCTGAAAGTCTATTGATATGATCACAAGATTTTTCTTTGACTCATTGATGTTGTGCACTGCAGTAATTGAATCTTGAATGTTGAACCAGCCTTGCATACCAGGAATAAATCTCATTTGGTCATGGTATATTACTATTTTTATACACGACTGGATTCAATTTGTTATTTTGTTTAGAATTTCTGTAACTATGTTCATGAGAGATATTCTTCTGTTATTTTTTTATAATATCTTTCTGATTTTTGTATTAGGTTAATGCTGACCTCAATAAATAATTTGGAAATATTCACTGTGTGTCTATATTCTGGAAGATATTATAGAGAATGGTTTCATTTCTTAGACCATCTCAGCTCATTAAACTACCAATGAACCCATCTGGCTCATAGTCCTGCAATTAGGTTTAAGTCTTTCAGTGAACTGTGCCACTGTCCTGTGAACTTCACAAATTCTTCTCAGTTCTACCTGCCCACTTTTAGGTGGGGAAAAATAGCTAGATTAGGATGAATGTGGATATTCCCTCCCCTTCCCTAGGTCATTTGGGCTCTAATAAAATCCGGTAGGTTAAACTCTACTAAAATAGTTTTTCTTCTCTTGAGGTCCAACCTTATTTTTAAAGGACTATTTTTCTCTTCCCCTGCAATGAGTTTTTCCTCACCTTCATTGCTAAAATATGGTAATGCTCCTGGAGACAAAACTCACAAAAGGGTGAGGTATACTCTATGACTGGGTTCCCCTGGAGTTTTTATCTCTCAGACTTGTTCTCACTGAGCCTCCAGAAACCCATTGGTTACAGCTCAGGTTTTCCTTTCCTATCATAGTACTGATTCCCACAGATTTTTCTGTTCATGGATTTCTGCTCCAGGAAGTTGTAACCCTCTGTATCTAGATTGTCTATCTCCAATTTTGAGGCAGCAGTTTTGCTTGTGACCTCGCTCCTCTGGCAGATCTAAGAAGAGTTGTTGATTTTTTTTTTTTTTCAGATTTTTACTTATTAGAACACAATGGTGACTTCCAAGTTCTTACATGCTACCCTAGAAATCCAAAGTCTACTTTTTTTCAAATAATTAAAACCATTTATGAACTGATGACCTAAAACATTCCATATGCCATTAATATTTATATTTACAATTCCAAGAAAGGAAGTATTTATGATTGTGGCTTTGACGATATATTAGTTCTTCATAAACTGTCTCAGTGCAATCTGTTGCTTTACTCTATTGTCTTGTCTGCCTTTCTCAAATGTTTCTACTGGAAATGTGAAATGGGCTAAGAGCTGAAAAATAGAGGAGGCTTAGGAAACTTGTAAACAATAAAGTCAGTGAGATGATAATCATTCAAAAAGACAAGTACCCAGGGACATTATCAAGTATAAAGATGGTTTTAAAGTCAACCTATTCTGG
>PVIJ01021089.1:0-19318 GCA_004024925.1 Scalopus aquaticus | reverse complement strand
GCAGTGTGCTCTGGGGTGACAGTGCTGAGGGCCAGGCAGAGCTGCTGGCTGCACCGCACTGGGCATGTGCTAAAGCTCCGACTGCTTCATTCCGTGTTGCATGAATTCCCCCGGCGTTTTGGGATAAACAGGCTGTGGGTTCGCCCCTGCTCATGGGACTCTGGGCCGGCTACTTATGGGGCCCTGATGTCAGTTTCCTTCCTCACACAAAGGGCCCCGGGGCAGTGCTCCCCTCCACCAGCAGCCACCACCTCTGCACCCCAAATGCAAAAGAGCTCTTACAATAGGGCTATTTTCACTGTGTCAGTTACCCCCATCTTTCCTCTCTCTCGCCGCCTCCTTCCTCCTCTCTCTGAGCACCCACTTCCTTTCACAGCTGCGCCTCTTCCTCGCTTGTCTCTCCCTGACCACCGTCCCCCTGAAATAGTCCTGCTCCTGAACGGCCCCATGTTTCAGCCAGTCCCTTTTCCTGCCGCTGCCAAGGGTTTCCTCTGGGACGGGAGCTTGGGCCCAGGTTCTCCCCTTCACACTTCACACTCATCTCCTACAAGGAACTTTCCAGATCACAGGATCTCCCCGCAGGTATTCTCTGTGAGTCCGGTTTGTTCTGTTCCTTTGTCTTGGTTAAGGTGCCAGCAGTGCCCTGTCCACTGACCCTCAGGGTCCAGCCTCTGGGGGGTGCTGGTATCCCCTACCCTTGTCTTCTCCATGACCCACATTTCCCGCTGATTCACAATCTTTAATAGGAACCCCAAACCCCTTTCTCCTCTGCCTTTCAGCAGACGAGAATCAGTGTTGGTTGGTAGCACTCACCTTGTTCAAGGCTTCGCTGGATGTCAGGCCTCTCCGCCCCCACCTCTCCATTACATTCTTGGTGACCACAAGCCTGTTTGACAACTGAGAAGAGGGAGAGGAACAGGCTGTGAGAGACCCTCGTCAGAGACCCCACAGCCCCTGTCGCGTGTGAGGAGTTTCCAGGCCTCGGGTCCTGGGCACGCGGCTGCCCATTCTCCCAGCAAAGCCCCCCGTGGTCCCGGGACAGGAAGACAGACCCCAACGGGACCCTTTCATGTTTCCCACGCAAAGAGGAGCCGCCCCACCGTGAGGGTGAATGGGGGTGGGCCCAGTGGGTCACAGAAAAATCCTGCAGGTGTCACGGAAGCGCTTATCAAAATAACCGTGGAAGTGGGGGCTTTGGGCACTGATGTAATCACAGGAAGAAAGCGAGGGGGTTCCTCTGTGGGGGGCCTGGGCCCTGAGAGATGTGAGCATGGAGAGAGCCCAAGAGCTGAGAAGTGGTTAGACAGGGCAGTGTGGGCTTCATCGGGCCCAGGGGGTGACTGGCTTCTAGATCCATGAGCCAGAGGCACGAGGGCAGCTGGACAGTCCTCCAGGGCGGGGTCTGGGTCCCGGGGACAAAAGAAAGACCCCAAGGCCACAAGCAGTGAGCCCGTTTGCCCTGGGAGCCCCAGGGATGCGGGGCCAGGGCCCTGGAGGCGTCCCCCGGGGCCAGGACACCAGCCGCAGGTCAGACCCGTGGGGGGTGGGCAGCACCGAGAAGCCCGGGGCGGGTCTCTGCAGGAGTCAGGGAGGGGAGGCCTCTCGGGAGGCTGTGGGGTTGGCGCTGTCCTAGGGCTGATGCAGGAGCATCTCCTGGGACAATGCCCCAGGCGAGGCGGGGACGCTTTGTCACCCCATGATGCGCCTTCACTGGGACTTAATGAGGTGGGAGGCAGGAGTACAAGAACCCAGAATAGCAGAGGGAGGCCAAGGGCTGACATTGCATTGAGGGGGGAAGGCGGGGCCTCTTGTACTGCATGAAGGTGGGGGTGGCCAGAGGAGAGGGTGTCTCGCTCCAGGGCGCGGCTCCCTCCCTCCTGGCTTTGGCCCCTGAGGGCAGCTTCCATGGACAGCAAGGTCCAGGGGGCAGCAATAGGGACTTCCCCTGGGGACAGGGGTGGCGGTGAGTCCAGGCCCGAGGGCCCCAGGTGAGGAGCCCTGGATATGGACACTGGCCGGGGAGGGGTGTCCACAGCCCATGCAGAGGAGCAGAACCCCTAGATGCGGGCAGCAGAAGTAGCTGCCATTCCCTTGTGCCCATGGCTGGAGACATTCTGGACACAGGCAACACCGCGGTGAAATCTGCAACTAGATATTTTATTTCCTTTTTCCTTTCCCTACTTGCTGTAGAAATTATTTTGTTCATTATTAGAAAGTGCAACTATTGACCCAAATCAACAAGCCACATGTTGGCATCTGCCTAGACACCTGAATCTCTTCATTGCCCAGTAGAAACCTGAAACTGATCAGCTTTGGGTCCAAAATCACCCGCAAATTTAGCTCTGTCAGTCAGCTCCCCCAGCTGCTTCTCACTCTGACTGAGCCGAATAGACTGTTCTTTTTGGAGGCACACCACGAGCTTTCACACTCGTGCCTGACCCTGGGCATCGGCCCTCCTGGGGGCCCGAGAACATTTCTTGAGATACTGATTTGGCTTCTCTGGAGCTCTCCAGTGAGACCAAACTGTGTTGGAATAAAAAAAATTTTCTAGGCAAGATAAAAGTATACACAGCATAAATAACACATTAAATATCTATAAAGGAGGGTGGAGGTGCAGCTCGGTACCGCTCAGTCAAAAACCCTCGTGTAACTTGGACCCCCGAATGTAACTGCATTTATATCGAGCTTTCCTAGGGGAGGGGTTTCCGGACTCCCCCAACTCCCACCACCACCCACAATAAACATGTCCCCACTGTCCAGCTATGTGGTGGCACATGGTAGGAGCTCAATATACACTTGTCAAAAAAAAGAACGGCCCTGGACACCCAAAAGTAATAAATCTAGTTACCTTGGTCAAAGCGTTCAAAAACAGATGTTAATTGTGGGTACTCCCTCATGTGGATCTCGCTGAACAATACTCTCAGACATTCCATATTCAAGTTGTCCTCTATTTCTCTGAGGATGTTGTACACCACTTGGCGTAGAGGAACCTGCTTTCTACATGATTCTTGGCAAGCCTTAAAAAATATTGAGTGGAGAAAATATAAGCACACACTTTCAAGTTACAGAAGAGCTCTACAAAATGATTTTGTGTTCATGTATTCCTACTCTCCCTGTAGGTATCTCCTCATAGAAAGGTCTAGAACCTCTGTATATTTGTTGGTAACTATATACAACAAGTAAAGCCTTCCTTCTTAAAAATATCCACTTGCGAATCTGATCTCTTCGCCCTCATTTACATTTCATGTAAGAAAAGATTTTGAAGAATAAAAGTGGGTTCCCAATTAAACAGTTGTGGAGCCCTTAAAGAACCTGGTCAATTGTTTAAGGTGTTATGTTCTGCTGGCTGGACAACCCTGCCCTTTCCTCATTGCTGACTTGACTCCAAGGGCTCCAGGAAGCCCGATGATGGTTCTTTCCTTCTGTGAACTTGGCCAAGGAAAACATGTTCATGGGGCAGAGAGAAGACGTGCATGTCTGTATTGCCAGTGGTGTCTTTTGCTAAAATTAACCCAACGCCAAGACTCCTATCTCCAGTGCTAGTCACCCCAACTCCAGTGGGAACCACTGCCCCGGTTCCTCTTTCAGAAGCAGGACCATCTCTGGACATGCCTCCTCCTTTCTCTTAGAGAAACACTTGGAACAGTACTTGACAAGGTTCCCCACTCATAGGAGACTCCTCAATTAATAGCTCTACCTTGACTTTTGGGTTTAGGATAGCAAAGCATAACCCAGTTTCAGCCAGTTAGCCAGATTGTGACATAAAAACTTCACTTACGTCATACAATTCATTGCTGATGATCCCACGGTCACGGAAGGTTTCAAAGAAAGGATATGGTTCTTTTATGGCATCTGAAATCTCCACTTTATATGTTTTGAAGTGCTCGAATAGGGCACGGACAACCCTTTCATTCAGGCTCTGGTCTTCTGTGAGCATCCTAGGGAGGAAGGATAATGTGAGAAAATGGCCAACAAGATTCTGAGATGCTTGTGAAGGCTGTAAGATTATATTTATAAAGGATAGGCTGTGAAGAGCCAATATATGTGAAATAAATGGTTGTGGGTAGAAACTAGAATAAATCAAATTGAAGCAGTAAAGAAAGACATTGAAGAAAGCATGAAGGTTAGGAAGACTTCAGCACAGGACTGAAAAAGTCCAGCTTGTCCTGATCTAAGAGAGTATAAAGATATCCTCATGTAGGCAGGATATTTTGTTAAATTTTGTATTCGTAAAAATCAAAATGAAATAAACAGAGGAATGAAAGACAATGGATGGAAATGAATTCTAATCTGGAAATTGTTCTTTGTTAACAACTAGGAGAATATAAATATCAGAGTACTAAGAAAGAGTATCCCCTCTAAAACTTATAGCTGTTAATCCCTGGGCCACAGGGAGGCCCCCTAATTTTCATATTCTTTTGGTAATTCATAAATCTTTTGTGACGAGATTATTCTAGTTTGGCCCATTTATATTACCAGGTTGTCTTTTACTTGATAATGTTTAGCAATTTATTATATGTTATGGAAAGAAGTGTTTTGTTTGTAAAAATTATTGTGAACATTTCTCCCAGTCCATGGTTTGTCTTTCATTTTCTTAGCCATATCTTTTGATGTGGAGAAATTTTTCGTTTTGATGAAGTCATATCTATCAGTTTTTTTTTCTTTTGTGGTTAATAGTTTTAGTACACTAATAATTTTTGCTTGTTCCAAGTTGATGAAAATAGGGAAAAAATTTACAGTATAAACTTGTTTCTATTTCTGAACATCTATTCTATATCATCCATCTATTTGTCTATCTTTATGCCAATAGACTATCAGTTTGAATACCATAGCTTATAGAAAGTCTTAGAATCATTAAGGAAAGATTGTCTTGACTCTTCTAGGTCTTTTGGTTTTACTATATTTTAAACTCAGTCTGTCAATTTTACAGGAAAAATCTTTAGTTTTATAGGAATTGAAGTAAACCTATACATAAATTTGGAGACAACTAACCTCTTAATATTGTTCTCAGGTGTATTCCTGTAGAGTTCCCACCACCAAATCACCTGTGAACCAACACCATAGTCTCTAGTGCTCTTGCCCCACTTGTTCTGATCCCTTTCCCACCCCATCCCCTGCTGAATGTTTCCTATTTATTTTGCCTGCAGGTTTGTTTTTGTTTTGTTTGGAAACTAAAAATTTTAAAGAAAATATGATGTTATTCTTGGCAAGAACTTCTGCGATTTGACCAAAGCACAGACCAAAAAACCAAAGTTGGACAAACAGGATGACATTAAACTAAAAACTCTACACAGCAAAGGAATTTATTAACAGGGTGAAAAGTCTTCTTATGGAATGGGAGGACATAGATTCAGGCCATCAATCAGGTAAGGGGTTAATATATAAAATACATAGGAATCTCCTACAACTGAAAGTTTAAAAAAGCAACCTAATTTAAAAATGGGCACAGGACTTGACTAGACATTTCTACAAAAAATGTATAGGAAGTGGCACTCAACATTGGTAATCAGGAGGGAAATAAGACCAAACCACAGCAGGTGGTATAAAAAGTAACACCTCACAGGTGTTATTACACAGGATGTTAGAGTGGCTATTATTTAAAAAAAAATGAAGAAGTATTGGCAAGGATATAGAACAACTGTATTGTGGGTGGGTGTGGAGCTACTGTTGTACTTTGTTAGAGGGAAGAGAATAGAGTAAACACTATGAAGATTCCTAAAAATACTAAGACAATTATGAACAGTGATCTTAAAATCTCACTCTAGGTATTTAAAAGAATTGAAATCAGGATTTAAAGGAGAGATAATTGATAGTAAAGAAAAATAAAGAAGAAAGGAAGTCTGTAGAAGATCAACCCAGGACACCTAACAACTGGTAGGCATTCCAAAAAGAAGAGAATAAGCAGAAGGGAGGAAATTATCAAAGAAATATTAAAATCAAATTTATGTGAATTTGGAATAAATTCACTCCATTTGAAAGGGCAGTGAGGTAGCCAGAACATGAATGAAAGCAACACTTACATCAATGCACGCCACATCATGGCATTTTAGAAATCAAGGGATTAGAATGAAGAACCAGAAAGTCTCAGAGAGGCAAAGCAGGATCAATAATTAGAAAGACAGCAGACTTCTCTTTAGCAACACTGGAAACTGTAAGCCATAGGATTGAGTTAATTTCCGAATTAGACTTTTAACTATTTGGTTTTCTAAATTAAAATTTTTAAATTCAAGTAGCATTGATTTATAAAATGATATATGGTTCAGATGTACAATGTTATAAATCAACAGCTGTACATACATTACGCTTGCCACTAAAACTCCTGTTTTTATCCTGACCATTTAATAGACCCCTTTCACCCATTCCTTTTTGTCACTACTCCTTTATTATTATAGTTAGGAGTTTTTGTTTTGCTTTTGTTTGTTCCTTTGTGTGTTTCTTTATCTCTAGCATACAGTCAAGTCCTTGAGCTGCTATACTATGAGATACCACCTCACACCTGTGAGGATGGCACACATTAAAAATACAGGCAACAACAAATGCTGGAAAGGATGTGGAGAAAAAGGAACTCTTCTACACTGCTGGTGGGAATGTGAACTGTTCCAACCACTATAGAAAGCTGTATGGCGATTCCTCAGACTGCTAAACATGGAGCTTCCATATGACCCAGCAATACCACTTTTGGGAATTTACCCAAAGGATACAAAAACACTAATCCGAAAGGATACATGCACCCGTATGTTCATTGCGGCACTATTCACAATAGCAAAGGTGTGGAAGCAACCCAGATGTCCAAAAACAGATGATTGGATCAAGAAGATGTTGTACATATACACAATGGAATACTATTCATCATGGAAAGAAGATAAACACATGCAATTTGCAGTGACATGGATGGAATTAGAGGGGATCATACTCAGTGAAATAAGGCAGAAAGAAAGAGAAAAATATCAAATGGTTTCCCTTATAACAGGACTATAGGGAGGCCGGGTGGGAGAGAGACAATCAGTGGTGGGGGGGGGGAGGGAGGCGGAGGGAGGGAAGGAAAAGGGCACAAAATGGAATAGAAAAGAACACAAGGGACCATGGAGATGGATCACGGGTGAATTGGTGGTGGGCTACCCAAGGGGAATACAAAATGTAAAACACATAAATAACAATAAAAATATATATTTATAAAAAAATAAAATAAAATAAAATGTGCCTCTTAATATATCTTCAACATCCTTGCTCACATATGCCTCCAGTGAAATCATTTTACAAATTTCTAGCCTGGATGAGAACAGGTTAGCATACAAACTGCCTGGGGAACAGTAAAATTACCTTGCATATGCTCTCCCTAAGTTTATGATCACTAAACTGAAGGAGACACTCAGTTTTATTCAGCAATCCCGCCCTTTTTTCATTCATTTCACCTTCTCTACCCTCAAACTCTATCACTCTCTTCCCCACCCCTTGGGTGAGAATATGGAAACAAGGAAGTGTATCCTCTGATCATGAAACACATCACCCTGCCTCTATCTGTGCGTTCCCTTCTACGACAGTGAGTGAAAGGTGTTGCTCCCATGTAAGGGCAATTCACCTGCATGCTTCCAGCAGCTTGTCCCTGCCCAGGCACAGTGAATACCAGCACCCCGTAACTTCCATCTCAGGGAGATATTTTATAAAATATATTTTTATTGTTATTTATATCTTTTACATTTTGTATTCCCCTTGGGTAACCCACCACCAATTCACCCGTGATCCATCTCCGTGGTCCCTTGTGTCCTTTTCTACTCCACTTTGTGCCCTTATCCTCCCCTTCCCCCAACCTCCTCATGTGTTTCTCTCCTATTTGGTTTCCCTATAGTTCCGGGAGATTTTTTAATGGGCAATACTGAAGCATGTGCATGTTTATAGGAAAATTCTAGATGAGAAGTAAAACCTCTCCATCTCTCCTTTTTCACTGATATGTTTCTGTAGGTAACAATGGCATAAAAAAGTGTAAGGAAAAAATTAATTATAATTAACCCTATGTGGAATTATATTATTATATATAAAATTTATTATTATGTCTCTCATATCAAACCTTACACATAAATAGGTTTTGAGACCATCTGGCCAATATCAAAGGAGGAAACCTGCACTAGTCTCCATTTTTATCTCCATTGTCTATGAAAGAATTTTCACAGAATTATGCCACATTTTCTACAGAAATATCTTCTAGGCATTGAAATGTCAAAGTAAGTGGAAAAAGTGAATTTCATTTTGATAGTTAAAAAAAGATGAATAAATAAATACAACTTTTGCTACAAAGTGTGAAAGATGATAGGTAAATGACCTTACCATCTAACTCCATCCCCGAATTTATCCCCGAGACATCTTTCTTTTTTGCCTAATCTTAATCCACATTAACATGACACTCTTCCACTAAGAGTAGCTTTGTAGATCTGGTGGTCTTTTTCTTGGCACAGCTCCAATGATTGTCCCTCTAGCCATTACAACCATGATTAGCTGACTGTCAAAGTCAGATGGTTGAAATGGACAGCAAAGGTCACCACTTCCAGACTCTATTCCTCCACTCCACAAAACAAAAACAACAACAATAAAAAAACAACCAAACAAGAAAACAGCTAAGGACCTAAGGAATTATTTCCAAATCTGTTTTTTCCCTCAAATTATATATATATTTTTGAAGTTCAGAAAAGCTCCCAGTCAGTAAATGGTTGAAAAGACAGGGCTCAAAATTAGATCTGTTTGAATCTAAAGACAATGTCCTTTATATGTATCTGCTAGCATCTCAGTCATTCATATCTTAGTATGAATTATTTTATTCTCATCTCAGTATGAATTACTTTGTTCTGATTTAAATTCTGCTGAATATAAAATATCAGCCTACCTTTAAGATGGGGGATTTGAGGGGAGAAAGGGATGAACAGTTTTAAAAAAGGAGGTAAGAGTACACATCTTGGCCATTTGTTGATGGTTATCAACAGTAGAAGTGTTCAGGGTTTTGATAGGTTTCTGTTTCTGATGAAACTAAGTACAGCACCTTGTGGGAAAGAAAGGAAATACTGCAGGGAAGAAAAGATTGTGAAGGTATTCTATTAGGATTTTGACATATTTGGTTTTTATACTTAAAATGGAATATCATATCTCTAGTGAAGTGACGCTGATTATATACATATTTTGGAAACTTTCAAGTTTATACAGAGAGCTTAATATAGCTTTGCTCTCTTAAAATTGATTTCATCTGTGTTTTCTTTTGGTAGGGATTATGTGAAGAATATGAAAGGAAAAAAACCTCAGGTTTAGAAGTGGGATTTTATGTGCAGGAGGTCAAGTGTATGCTGTAGCCTTACTCCTTCAACTTCAGTAATTTTTTTGTTGTTGTTTACTATTTTTCCCTCTCCACCAAAGCACCCATGCCCATTCCCCCCATATCCTTCTACCCTTTCCCTATTCCCTTTTGGCCAAGTTCAAAACTATATTCCCTCTATTGTTTGTGTATAGTCCACAGATGAGTAAAACCATCCATAATCTTTCACCTTTGAATGATTTCACTCAACACAATCACCTCATAGTCTATCGATTTTGCCCAAGTGCTAATATTTCATTTTTCTTCACAGCTATGCAATATTCCATTGAATAGAAGACAAGGAAATTAGCATCCATGAACTTGAGTATTTGAAAAAAATTAATGTGATTTTTGAGTAGTAGGGAATGTAAAACTAGACTATAGAGTAACCAATGCTTACTTCCTGTATAAAATATTCTAACGAAAAGTTCATCAGAGGTAGAGCTGAAAGGGATTATGCTACGTGAAACAAGTCAGATATAAGTCACCCTCTCCTGTGAGGATCAGAGTGCGCAGAGGTGCCGGGCGCTATACATGAAAATGGATGAGGTGATGGAGAAGATCAAAAGCTGGAAATTCCAGGGGGAATTGGAACCTACAAAATTAATACATTTTTGATCTGAAAAAGACAAATTTTTAATGGAAGGATTTAGCAGATTAAACTGAGAAAAAAGACAAAATAGTGAATGGACAAATGAGACAAGAGATCAAAAGACATCCAACAAAAAACCACATATTTTTAAATGAAAAAAACCCTCCAACACCCACAAACAATATGGCCTTTTGTTGAAAAAACTTGAGTAGGAAAATGCATTTAAATTTGATTAACCCTTGAAGGATTCGTGCCATTAATCCTGAAAATACAGTAAGGATTTACCGGGCAAAAGCCAGGAGGAGCGGCCAGGGAGGCCGGCAAGCCCGGAGCCACTCGGGGCTGAGATTGTGCTGGTCCCAGAGAATCAGTCCCTGAGAGCAACTGAAATCAAGAGTCTGTATGGGCTGGAGAGCCCAGTGGGGTCCGGCCCACAACAGTCACGTCTTCACGGTGAGAAGGAAGCGGGGAAACAGCTCTGGCCGGGACTTGGGGTCCCAGTAAACCAAGAGCATCCTATGTCCCCAGGGACCTCCTGACACAGCTCCCCAGGGTCCGTGCCCTCAGGCACCCAGTATCCCCAGCAACAAGCAACACAACCCTCCCCTAGGGCTAATGTCTTCATTGAAGGCCTAAGTTTTACCCATTAATGTATTTTCCCCAGGTACAGGGCTGTATCCATCAAAGCAAGCCAGCAAGAAGCCTTGGCGAGTAAAGGCAGGAGGGAAAAACAGTAACTTTAGAGCATTGGACCTTCAGACACCATTTAACCAAATGGCCACGGTGAACATCACTGGGCATAGGTCAGGCTGACTTATCCCCTGACATCAGGTGACGGGAAGGGCGATTTTCCTGGGCTTTCTCTCCTAACCCCCATCACCCAGCAGAGACATGAGGTAAACCTCTAAGTCAACGCATATCAAGGGACATCCCACAAACCATCTATCCGCTTCAAGCTGCAAGGTCATAAAAGCCAAGGGAAGTTGGAGAATTTGTCCCAGACGAGAAGAGAACAGGTGACAAGTGACTAAATGCAAGGTGGCCCCTGGGCTGAAGCTGCAACAGGAAATGGATGTTATTGGAATCACGAGTGAGAATGAAAAAGCTGGGCTCAGAGCAGCCACCCCTCCAGTGCTGGCTGTTTATTATTAGATAATGTGTCACAGCCATGAGGAGGTGCAGTTCACAGGAAGTGACACTGAGGGTGCATACATGGAACTTTCTAGACTACCCATGCCATTTTTTGGTAAATGGAAATTATGACAAAATGATCAGTGTATTTAAAAAACCATGAGAACCAGCAGAAATAATGGAGAACAGGGCCAGGAAGGCCTCAAACATTGAAAATTCAAGATGCCAACTATTGGACTTCTTTAATCTATGTAAGCATTTTTATGAAAAAGAAAAACCACAGCAAACCTCATCCATAATTAGGTAGTGGTTAAAGTTTTCCTCTGGGGCCTGGGGTCCAGATTCATCTGCTTATTATCAACTTGTATTCCTCTTGTACAAACTCCCAGCCATGGGAGCAAAGGGAAAATGGATCAGATTGGAAGAAACAGATTGTAATTACATAAATTTTCGTATATAATTCCTATATGCACACACCTGTATCTCCAAAGAAGTCATTAGAATTAAAGAGTTTGGCAAAGTTCAATTCATGTTTATAATTAAGTTACAAACTGCTGGAAAATTAATGTCAAATTTCATAGCTTTTTTTAAAAATTGAAGTAACACTGATTTTTAACAAGTTGTGGGTTTCTTATGTACAGCATAGGAATTGTAATTCAGTGCCTGCATATATCACACTATGGTCACCCCTAAAGACCAGTTCTGTCACTCTTTATCTGATTTACCCACCCCCAGCCACTTCCCCTTCCTCTCTGGTAACTACCATTTTGTTCTCATGTTAAAAGTGTAAAGAAATCAAGGGTCTATGAATAAATCTAACAGAAGTACAAGAACTGGAGGGGGAAAATATCAGTCATATTAGAAAATATTTTTATGTTAATAATACACATTTACTAATTCCAGAGCTACAAGACACTGTTTTGCAAAAATATCAGTTCTCCTCAAGTTAACCTAAAGGCTCAGAAAACTCCAAACAAAGCCATCACAAGATTTTGACATGCTGATTTGAGATGGAAAGGGCCAAGGAGACACTTTGGAAGAGGAAAAGCTAACGGGTGATTTCCCCCACTTGACACTGAGAGTTACTAGGGCACCAACCTGACAATCCCGGGCCCTGCCTTCCAGAGCAGAGCAGAGGCCTCCTCCTCTCTCTCCCGGATCACACAGGAGGAATGTGCATCCCCGCACCCAGCTGGGCCCCACTGATCAAGGAGCAGAGTCACTCTCAAAAGGTTCATTATCACCTGAAGGTTCAGAATTCAAGTTTTATAGTACTAGGAGCTTCTAGAGACGCATTGAACAGCACTGTATGTTAAACATCACTGAGCTGTGCACTTAAACGTGGTGAAGATGGTAAATTAGCTGTTCTGAGCTTTCCCCACAAAAAGAAAAATAAAAAGCCCTGACCCCCTACAAAAGAGGAAAATACATGGAACTGGCATAAGGAGAGGCTGTCCAGGAAGAGGCACGAAGGGAGCACAGCATAGACCTGCTCGCATGCTGTGGGTTACCTGCAGATGGGTTGGGGAAGGATGGTTTACCCAATTAATGGTGTCCTCAGGACAAAAAGAGATGAAAGAATAAAAATAAGCTGTGAATCCAATAGGAAGCAACTTGGTCTTAGAAAAGATAGGAAATGTGAAAAAAAATTCACCCAGATTCCTATGGCAAAATGGGGTTTGGGGAGAGCACCCAGTCAGGCCCCAGCGTAAAACCAGGACAAGTGTGTGGAAAAGGAAGTGAAGCAGCACAGACTCCAGAACGCTGACAGACCAGTCTGAAAGAGCAACCGGAGGAGGGGCTGACAAGACCAAGGTGCTTCACCAAGGTGCTTCACAAAGTATGAGATTGAGCGCATTGATCACAAAGATCTAGAAAGCACTCACAGAACTCAACAAAAACAAAGTAAACAGTCCAGTCAAAAAATGGGCAGAAGAACTTAAGAGACAGTTGTCCAAAGAGGAAATACAAATGGCCAACGGGTATATGAAAAAATGTTCAACATGCCTGATAATCAGGGAAATGCAAATCAAAACCACAATGAGATATCATCTTACACCAGTGAGAATGGCACATGCTGAAAAAACAGGCAAAAACAAATGCTGGCGAGGATGTGGAGAAAATGAACTCTCCTACTCTGCTGGTGGGAATGCAAACTGGTCCAACCAATATGGAAAGCTGTATAGCGGTTCCTCAAATTGCTGTGTCATCTGGTAGCTCCATTTTTAGCAATTCCACTGCTAGGGATCTTCCCAAAGGACACAAAAAGATTAATTCAAAAGGATACCTGCATCTTTATGATTATTTTAGCACTATTTATAAGAGGTGAGACATGGGAACAACCCAAATGCTCCAAAATAGATGACTGGATCAAAATGTGGTATATAACTCAATGGAGTACTACTCAGCAATCAAAAAAGACAAACTCATGTCATTTGCAGCAACATGGATGGAACTAGAAAGGATTATGCTCAGTGAAATAAGTCAGAAAGAGAAAGAAAAATATCAGATGGTTTCACTTATAGGGGGAATATAGGCAAACCATATAAGGGATCGGGGCAAAAAAACAGTATCAATCAATTAGTCAATCACAACAAAGCAAAAAAAAATAAACTGACAAGTATAAACCAGTGACATTCTATAGGGGAGAGGGTGGGTGAGGGACCAAAATGAGGACTGGAACAGCACAAAGGACTATGGCGATGGTGCACAGGTGAACTTGTGGTGGAAATTCTAGGGTGTTTGTAATTGGGAAAAGAAAGAAAACATTGCACAAAAATGAAGAATTATGTAAAATATATACCAATTAAAAAAATTTAAAAGACTTTTAAGACACAGAAAAAAGCAAATACTGGCAAAAATTAAACCAGCAATTCATAGAAGAGGAAAGTTATATGGCCAATAACTTGAAAAAATTTCAACCTCCCATGTTACCAGAAAATACAAATGAAAGGGAGGCCTATGCTCATGGACCCAAAGTCTGGGTGTGGGGAGATGCCTCCTCTCCCTCACTATTCGCAGGACCATAGATGGGGCCACCCAATTAGAAAGGGGATTTGGCAGAACCTACAAATAGGCAAATACCACACCCTTTATCTCAACAATTTCACTTTTTAGAATTTGTGGTTTATTGTCACAAGGCGAATGCTTGTATATACACAAAAGAAGAAGTACTATAGACTCACTACACAGCTTGTGTGGTAAAAGCAAACAACTGAAAGTGTCCTGGCTGTTCTCCATTGAGGGAAATACCTTAAAAATGACTCTGTACAGATTTCCTCAGTACTATGCACCCGTTACAAAGAGACAAGCTGAACCATAATTTTATTGAAGTGAAAAGATATCTAAGATTTTAAATAATAAAATAAATGAAAATGCAAGTTACAAATGGTATATACTGTATCATCCCACTGATTAAAAAACAAGAACAGGAATTATGTACTGGGGAAAAATAAATTCTATATGTAAAGGCATAAGAAAAAGAGCTGGACGTTTGTGTCCCAACTATTGATAGGATGGGGTGGGGGGGGCATAGGGGGTTCCCCCTGCAAATACTTCTATATTCTTTGAAATCTTATGATCAAGGATGTGTAATATATTTCTTTTGTATTAAAAAAATGGAAAATACCAGGTAATGTTATCTGACCTATCACTAGGGAAAAATCTGGGATTTCTACCCTTCTCTGCCAGTGATAATCCACTCCAGAAATCAGTGTAAGATGAAATGCCCAGCCTGATGGTCTGGCATCCTGGGTCTTTCACTTCCTTTGACCCCAACCAGAGGAGGAGGAGCCGAGACCCCCAGGGAGAGAGGGGCGCTGGCTGGGGCTGACAGGTCCCCAGGAGGAGGGGCCAAGGCACCCAGTATCTGAAAGTAACCGAATGTGTACCCTGACTTCTGTGTTAATTCAGGACTGTCTGAAAGCAGAGGGCAGCTGGAGGGTTCAGGGGTCAGGAGAGTAACAGTCCCTGGGAAGCCTCACCCCAAAGCGGAGCCCTTGGAGGCGTCCAGCTGAGCTGGGCTCTGAAACAAGATCAGCGGGACTCACAGCGGCCTCCCGCTGCCGGGCAGAGACTTGGGGCCCCGCTGCATGTACCCCCCTGGCTTTCCGCACACTACTCGGGGGTGATCTGTCAGACGTCCCGACCCCGAGTTCAGGATAGTCTCTGCCCGAGAGACCCCAGAGCAGCAACTGGCAGAGAGAATGAGAAAGGACAGGAGGGACACACTGACCTGGGGCTGAGCTCTCTGCTCTCTTGGGCCATCGTCCTGCCTGCCCCTGCTTGGTCCTGCAGCCGGTCTCTGCCCTTCTGTCTCCTCAGCCTGGTGGACAGTGAATGACTGGCCGTCCCCTCCCTGGGCAGGTATTTGTGGACCCATTCCCCCCAAAACTCCCCCAACCCCCCCACCCGGAGAAGGGTTAGAAGCCCCACCCAGGCGGGGAAAAGAGAAGTGAATGTAACTCCTGTGCCCACAGACAGCATCCTCCTCTGGCTGAGGGGGGGAGGGGCCAAGGGGGCATCACCAGGAAGGGGGCTCAGGGAGCCACAGTCAGGCCTGGAGGGCCAGGGGAGGACCCCAGGGTAGAGCCCCAGCTCCCAGGAACCCCCTGTGTGTGCCAAGCCCCCCAGAGCATCTCTGGCGCCTGCAGAAGCTGATGGCCCCGGAGCACGGGCTGTCTGTGGGGCTGCGCAGGCGGGTCAAAGGGAGGAAGGGAGTTCTGGGGCCCTGGGGGGCTTGGGCAGCTCACTGGTCTCTCCCAGGGAGGCAGCCAGGGACAGGGCTGGCCATGGGGCCGGGGGCCCGGGGGAAGGGGGCTGGCAGGCCTCCCAGCCCCATAAAGCTTCACTCCTAGGCCTTCTGGCAGCGTCTTGTGGCCTCTGCTTCTCCTCTGTCTCTGCTGCTGCTGCTGCTGCCTCTGCTTACAAGCCCAGCCTCAGCCCAGGTGCGCCCCCTCACACAGGCCACACCCTCTCCAGGGGCCCCACCAGGCATGCGCAGAGGCCTGCAGGGGCCATCCCTGAGGGGGTCGGAATATCCTGCTGATGCTCACTTACCCTACAGCACCCCTCTGTCCTCAGCTGCTTCTGCCTGCCCGGAGGGGGACCCCTCTCCCTGCTGTGTTGGCTGCGGGGTGGGAAGAGGGGAACTTCAACACTCTGCCAGGCCCTGCTGGTGGGAGGGCGGGGCCCAGCTGAGTGAAATCCCAGCCTTTGGACACAGGGCTGCAGAGACCCCAGAGCCCACAGCGGGGGCTGGGAGGGGGCTGAGCTCCTGGAAGCCCCTCAGAGGGAAGGGAAACTGCAAGGGGGTGGGGGCAGAGGGGGAGCCAAGTGGGGGAGAGTTCAAGGTGCCTTTAAGTCCAGGCTGCTTCGTACCTGCAGTGTGAGGTGAGACTGGAGGGAGCGCAGGAACTTCCAGAAGCCTGAAGGGAGGATGGAGGAGGTGGAGGTGACCCCAGATGACCTAGGAATCAAAGGAAAGGGCGGGGGTTCCCCGGGCTGGGTGACTGCAGGGTAATGTGAAAATTACTGGTTTTTCCACCCTCCCCTCAGTGACCGGCCTCTGCAGGCCACGCGCCTTAGACATACCTGAGGGGCCAGTCCTCACAAACTGCCTGGTCCCGGGCCCTCCCGCCATGGCAGAAGCGCCAGTGGGGTTCACTCATGAAACACGAGACAGCGCCAGGGTTCCCAGAACACTCAACCTGCTCGACCCATAGCGGCCGGTCATTAACAGCAGCCGGGAGTGCTGACCCAGGCGAGTCGGTGATGCCAACACCCGAGAGATCCAAGTCCGCCTGGCAGCAGAGAGTCCCGCTGGTGGCGGAGAGTGGGGACAGCAACCCCCAGTGGGGAAAGGGCAGCCTCTGCTTGAAATGCACATTCTCTTTGAAGTCCCCGTCTTCTCTCTAAAAATTCATTCCATGCCGTCTGTTTCTGGAGCTTGTTTGACATTTATGACATGCAGCGTGGGGTAAATCAGCACGCCCGGAGGGCGAGGGTGGCCGCCCAGGGGGATGCACCACAGGGTGAGCGGGGCGCTGAGCTGGTCTGTCGCCAGGAAGGCCACCCTTGGGCTTCCCCATGAAGGAAGCATCCCGTGTCAGGGCCCCTCACAACTCAAACCAAGGCTTTTCCCTTCTCACCCAAGGCCTGGGTGCTCCGGAGCCGCCAAAGGCAAAATGACCTCAGCTCCAAGCCTCACGTAGGGCCACTGTGTCCAGCAGGGAATTATGGTGCTTTGTTCCCCTGCAACTTGGAGGAGTCAGAGAATCTCAGGCAAAGCAGTTTCTGGTTTCAGTTTCCTCCTTTCATTTCCTAAAACTGACATCACACCCAGTTAGGGAGGGGCGGGGCGTTCATGGGTCTGCAATGCCCAGCCCGCAGTGCTGGGGACTCGCAGGACCCCAAATGAGAAATGGGGTGTCTGCCTCAGGCTGTGTTCCCCACTTGCTCCCCAGAAGCTTGATGCCCCTGGGCTACTTCACCAGAAAGCAGGTGGAACTTTCTACCAGAGCCTTGGCCCCCATGCGAGACTGAGCTGTAGAGCAGGGAGTGATCAGCAGGACAAGCAGGAAGTGCCTTTTGCTGGCTGCTTCTCAGTTTCAGTTTCCCGCAGAGCTGCGACTTTCACTGGTTTTCCAGCAAACTCAGGCAGTTCTGAGCAGGACCCAGAGGGCGGCTGTTATGCCAGCAGCTCGCGTGCGGGGGCCTCTCCTCGGGTCACGCACAGACTCCGGTCCTCACTCCTGAGCAACAGGCCCGCTGCCCGCCCTCACCAGGGCCCTGCTCAGGAGACCCCAGGGCCCTCCGCCCCCCCCCCCCAGCCCCTGCCACACCAGGAAGGGGGCGCCATGTACAGGCACCCAGCAGGAAGCAGCCCTGGTTGGAAGACGCCCTGGTTGGAAGACGCCCCGCCATCTCCACGCGCTTAGCGCTTCTGTGCCCACCGAGCAGACACAGAGCCTCAGAGTGGGCTTGGTTGGGAAACAAAAGAGTAGACAGAAGGAAAAGGCATGGATTATTCTAGAATTTCAGGTTGACCTTGGGGGTAGAATTGACCCCAGGACAATGAGGTGTAACTTCCAGGTGGACCTGGCTTCCCTTGCGCAAAGTCAAACTCTGGGGGAGCCCTTCACGGGGAGGGGTCCGTCACGGGGAGAGAGGCGCAAACCAGCTGCTGGGGGAGAACAGTTCTGTCCAGAAAGGAGATTTTCCGAGGGAGCCCACAGCATTCACTCTGCCGCAGAGCTGTCCTCATTTGTTTCCTGAAGAGCAAACACTTCCTTGAAATTCTTCTCAAATTTCTCCTCCAGTTTAATTCCCATTAGACAAAGCCAACCTTCTAAAAAAAAAAAAAAAGACAAAATGTTGGTCCTTGGATTTGTGTCCTTGGAGGCCTCCAGCTGAGACCCAGCACGGCCTTTGTCTTACATCAGTTCTACCAGGTGAGCCCCAAGCTCGCGCAGCTACAGAGACTTCCATTTCCTAGGAGCACAGCGTTTCTTGTTCGCCAGGAAGAAGTGGGTAGTGACCCCCACACTTGGAACCAGTAATGGTGGGTCAATCCCTCAGTGAGGGCTGGAAAAGTAGCCCATGTTTTCAGACAGCTCAGAGAGAAGAGTCTAGTTTCCCCGGGTCACTCCCGCCCTCTGGGACCCCTGTTCATTATGGTCTGTTCACGGGCGGGGCCTGGAGGTGGGGGTTTCCCAGCAGCCTGGCTGAGGGGCTCTGGGTGGAGGCACGAAGCGCCAGGTTACTTTAGGGGGGCAGTTCTCTCTTCAGGTGTGGAGCGGGTGGAACCCCACTGTTCTGGGGTGCCTCTGAGGAGGGGAGTGAGCTGAAAAGACAGTATTCCTCGTCTTCTCTTTGTTGCACATGAATTGTATTAAAGTTCCTTTCTATTGAAGATGTTATATGTTTTGTCTTGATGTGGTGGATGCGGAACCTATGGAGAGGAAGGAGGTTTGGGGGTTCTGGGGCGCCCCTCACCATGCCCGGTAACAAGGGGGGTTGGGCTCTGGCTGCAGCCCCCTGCTGACTCGCTGTGACCCTGCATGGGGAGCTGCATCCTGAACTGAGCCGCTCGCTCCAGCGCACCCCTCGGGCAGGATCTGAGGGCGGGAGGGGACTGTAACACCCCGGCACCGCGGGAGGGAGAGCACCCTGGGGGAGGAGGCGCTGGAAGCAGGGGTCGCACCGACCTTGCAGGATGCCCTGTGGTTTGGGAAGATGAGGCGCATGTCCCGCACAAACCC
>PVIJ01021088.1:0-19294 GCA_004024925.1 Scalopus aquaticus | reverse complement strand
GTATAATTTGAAATCAGGGAGTGAAATTCCTCCATTTTCTTTCTTTTTAGTTAGGAGGGCTTTAGCTATGCGAGGTTTTTTGTGGTTCCATATGAATTTCATCAGTAGTTGATCTATTTCTTTGAAGAATGTCATTGAGATTTTTATTGGGATAGCATTAAATCTGTAAATTGCTTTTGGTAGGATGGCCATTTTGATATCCTCTTTCCTTTCTAATTCTATTAAAGCTTTCTCTTTTCTTTGTGAATCTAGTTAGAGATTTATTTATTTATTATTATTTATTTATTCATACAAGAAATGGGGTGTAGGCCAGAGGTGCAGGGGGGTGAGAGGATTCACCAGAGACAGTGGGGAGCAGAACAGGTGGGTCTACTGAAGTACACTGCTGAGGGGAGCAGTGGGTGAGGCAGGAGAGGTCTGCTGCACCATGTGGGTTAGCTCCCTGGCCAGGGATTGAATTCATGCCAGAGTGCTGGCAACAGCTTGATAGCACTGAGATTTTAACCCCTGATCCACCAGGGAGGCCCACAGTTAACCTATTTTTTATCTTCTTGAAGAACCAGTTGTTGGTTTCATTGTTTTGTGTAGTCTTTTTGATTACTTTTTATTTCCACTCTAATTTTTATTATTTCCTTTATTCTATTGACTTTTGATTATATTTCTTCTTTTTCAAGTTGCTTTAGATATAATATTAAATTATTTGTGATTTTTTTTTTTGCTTCTTAATGTAGGTAAGTATTAAAATTAACTTCACTCTTAATACTACTTTTACTCCACCCCATAAATTCTAAAAACATAGGTCTTCATTTTCACTAGTCTCAAGGTATTTTCAAATTTCTGCTTTAATTTCCTCTTTATCCTGATAGGTATTAAGCAGCATGCTGTTTAATCTCCACATGTATGAATTCTTCTAGCTTATTTTTATATTTGATTTCTAGTTTTATAGTATTATTATGAGAAAGAAAGCTTAACCTTCATAATTCCAACACATGGTGTGTTCTTGAGAATGTTTCACTACACTTGAGAAAAATGTATATTTGACTGGAGCTGGAATGTTAGATGTCTTGTTGATCTGTAGTTGTAAAAGAAGTGTTAAAAGCCACCACTGTTATTGTGTTATTGTCTCTCTGTCTCTTTAATTCAATCAGTAATTCTTTTATATATCTTGATGCTCCATTATTTGGTGCCTATATATTTACAACTATTATAACGTCTTGGATCAGGCCCTTAATAATTATATAATGCCCCTCTCTGTCTTTTATTACCTTTTTAACTAAAAATTGATTTTAGCTAACATAGGGCCTCCCTGGGTTGAGTCTCAGCCTATGAAGCTATCCAGAGCCATTGCAGCACGAGTTCAATCCCGGGCCAGGGAGATTCCCAGATGGCGCAGCAGACCTCTTTGCCTCGCCTGGTGCTCCCCTCAGCAGTGTACTTCAGTTGATCTGCCTGTTCTGCTCCCCACTCTGTCTCTGGTGAATCCTCTTACCACCCTACACCTCTGGCCTGCACCCCAGTTCTTGGATGCATAAATAAATAAATCTTTCAAAAAAAATTTTTTTATCTAACGTAAGTATTAGCTGTTCCTGCCCTTTGTTGATTGCCATTTGTTTGTAGGACTGTCTACCAGCTTTTATTTTAAGCCTGTGCTTGTTTTTCACAGCAAGATGAGTTTCTGTAAACAGAAAAAGGTAGGACATTGCTTTATGATACATTCAGCCACTCTGTATCTTTTAATTTGTGAATTAAAGTCATTTACATTGAAGGTGCTTTTTCAAATATATGTATTTATTGCCATTTTGTTATTTGGGTTTGTGTGTGTGTGTGTTTATTTTTTGACAACTTCCTTTCATGATTTGTTTCAGTTCTAATTCCATGGTCTTATGTGTTACTTCTGTAGATTTTTGTTTGGAGATTGTGCTAATGTTTACTCGTGGTTTCTGTATTTGTGATGAATTGAACAATTTGACCTCAAACTCATTCTAATAGTTGACTTTTTTGTTCTCCTCTCCCACATTATATAATATGGGTGTCTACTACTTCTAGATATGTAGTAATCCATTGAATACGTACTCCGCACTTTCTCTATCCATTCATCTGTTGACGGGCACTTGGGTTGGTTCTACGATTTGGCAATTGTAAACAGTGCTGCTGTGTATATAGGTATAGATAAATATTTTCATGTTATTTGGATAAACACCAAATAGTAGTATTGCTGGGTAAAATGGGATTTCCACTTTTATTTTCTTGAGACCATTTTGTACAGCTGTACAGCTTACATTCCCACCAACATGGATGAGTATTTCTTTTTCACCACAATCTTGACAACAGTTGTTGATTGAATTATTTTTTTTATAGGAACCATTCTCCCAGGGATATAGTGGTATCACAGTGTGGTTTTAATTTGCATTTCTCTTATAATAAGTGATATTGTATTTTTTTTTCATATGTCTATAGGTCATATGAATGTCTTTTTTAGAGAAGTGTCCATTTCTTAATTGGGTCATTTGTTTCTTTGTTGTTGGATTGTGTAAATACTTTGTAAATTTTGGAGATTAACTCCTTATCAGGTATATGTATGCAAATATTTTTTTCTCATTCTTTAGATTGCTCTTTGCTTTTCTGACAGTTTCTTTTTAGGTACAAAAGTATTTACATTTGATACAATCCCACTTGTTTATTTTTGCTTTTGTTTTCCTTGTTCCTAGAATTGTATTCCCAAAAACATCTTTGTGATAGATATCCTGTAGTATGTCCCCTATATTTTCTTTCAAGTGCTTTATGGTTTTGGGTCTTATGTCCAAATCTTTAATCTATTTTGCAGGTGGCTATCCATTTTTCCCATTACCATTTACTAAAAAGGCTATCATTTCTCTATTGTGTGGTCTTAATTCCTTTGTCAAAAATTAACTGTCCATATTTATATGGATTTATCTTTGTGCTTTCAATTCTGTTCCAATGATTTGAGTTTCTGTTTTTATTCCAGTACCATATTGTTTTGATTATTGTTGCTGTGTAATATTGTTTGAAGTCAGGAAGTGTGATGCCTCCATTTTTCTTCTTTTCTCTCAAGATTGCTTTAGCTATTCATGGCCTTTTGTTGTTCCAAATAAATTTAGTAATTGCTCTATTTCCTTAAAAAAAAAAAAGTCATTGATGGGTGTCCCTGGTGGTGCAGGGGTTTGTCTCAGCACTATCAAGCTATCACCAGCCACTGCAGCATGTACTTGATCCCCGGCCAGGTAGCTAACCCACATGGTGTAGCAGACCTCTCCTGTCTTTCCTGCTGCTCCCCTCAGCAGTGTATTTCAGTAGATCTGCCTGTTCTGCTTCCCACTCTGTCTCTGGTGAATCCTCTCACCCCACCCCCCGACCTCACCTCTGGCCTACACCCCAGTTTTTGTATGCATAGATAAATAAAAATAAATCTTTTTTAAAAAGTCATTGGATTTTGATAGGTATTGCATTAAACCTGTAAACTGCTTTGGGAAATACGGCTATTTTAATGATGTTAATTCTTCCTACCCATGAGCATGGAATATCTTTCCATTTCTTGGTGTTTCTTTTATTTCCTTTAATAGAGTTTTGTAGTTTTCATTATGCAAGTCATTCACCTCCTTTGTAAGGTTTATTCCTGGATATATCATTATTTTTGGTGTTTTTGTAAATGGAACTGTATTCTTTATTTTCCTTTCTTCTGATACATTGTTTGCACATAGAAATGCCACTGATTTTTGTGTATTGATTTGTATCCTGTCACCGTCTTGTATTCATTTATTATTTCTAAACATTTTTTTGGAGAGTCTTTTGGTTTATCTAAGTATATTAGCATGTCATCTGCACACAGTGACAGCTTCACTTCTTCTTTTCCAATTTGGATTCCTTTAATGTCTTTTTCTTGCCTAATTGCTTCAGTTAAGACTCCAGAACTATGGTGAATAAGAGTGGTGGTAGTGGACATCCCTGTTCTCTAACTCCCTAAGGATGTCCTGAAAGTGTGTGAAATTTCCTAGGAGCATATATCGGGATTTTTTCTAGTTGTTTTCAAAGGAGAGGGTGGGTTCAGCCTCTTTATTTCTCCATGTTGTTAGCTTTTCATTTTCTATAAAACTCTTTATACTTCATTCAGTCTTTTTTTTTTAAAAAAAGATTTATTTATTTATGCATACAAGCTGGGGTGCAGACCAGAGGTGGGAGGGGGTGAGAGGATTCACCAGCGACAGAGTGGGGAGCAGAACAGGCAGAGTGACTGAAGTACACTGCTGAGGGGAGCAGCGGGCAAGGCAGGAGAGGTCTGCTGCACCATGTGGTATCTCCCTGGCTGGGGATTGAACTCGTGCTGCAGTGGCTCTGGATAGCTTCACTATCCACTTAACCCATTGCACCACCAGGGAGGCCCACTTCATTCAGTCTTGAATGCTAGTCTGTTCAGATAAAATATTCTAAGTTGAAAATCTTTTGAGAGATTTAAATATTTACTACCATTCCCTTCTTGTCTGCAAGTTCTCCCTAGAAGTCTGCAGATAATTTAATAAGTGTTCCCTTGTACATAACACTTCGTTCTCTGGAGGGTTTAAGTATCCTTTCTATATCACTACTTTTTAATAGTTTGATTATAATATGTATTGGGGTGTGTCTGTTTGGATTTGTTATTTGGGGCTTGTTTGGTCTTCTTGAACAAGGATATCTGGTTCCTTTCCCAGCTCAGGAAATTCTCAGCTATTATTTCTTTAAATAAATTTTCTATGCCTTTCCCTCTCTTATCTCCTGCAGAGATTCCCACTGCACAGATATTTTTTCTCTTTAATTTGTGCCAAAGAGCTCTTATGATGTTTTCATTCCTTTTGATAATTTTTTCTCTTGGTTGGTTTGTTTGTGTGTTTTCCACCACTGTGCTTTCAAGCTTCCTGATTCTGTTTGCCTGCTGTTAAGGGCCTCTATCAAATTTTTCAGTTACGGTGTTGTTCAGTCCACTATTTTCTGTTTGAAGCATTCTCATGTTTTCTCTATACTGTTGTATTTCTACTTTTGCTTATTATTGTCTTTCTCATTTTGGTAATTGTACTTATCACTATTGCTTTAAACTCTTCATCAGGAAAATTACACAGTTCTCTCGGATTCAGATTTCTTCTTGTTTTTTATTTTTTATCATTTATGGTATATTCCTGTTTTTTCATTTTCAGTTTCTATGGTTTAGTTTTATGGTTTTTATGGTTATGGTTAGACAAAGAACTTTCATTGTCTTGGTGAGTCGGCCTTGTGTTTACATGTTGCAAGATATAACCCTGGGTTGTTTACCCAAGATCCTTAAATGTCTATTGCTTCATAGAGTGACACATCTACACCTGCTTGGATGACCAGAGTTCTAGTGCTAGCATGGGATGGGAGACATAATGCTGGGGCAGGAGTTACCTAAAGGTTACAGCTAGCAAGTACCAAGAGTTCAAGCCTACTAATGTGCTGTGGATGCCTGAGTGGTGGTCATAGCGATATCGAAAATGAACCCCTCTTCTAAGACAATTCTTCATTTAAAGCATACCAAATAACCTCGGGCTAGCATCAACCTCTCACTTCTGGTTCATCTCTGGTGTGGGCTTTGCAACCAGTTATTTTTTTCCCTGGGGGTGCAGGCTCCTGCAGAGTGATCTAAGAACTGCTGGTTCACATGTAGACATGTCCCAGTTCTGATTACAGGAGAATAATGGGTGTTTCTCATCTTTTCACATCTCTTCCGCAAGTCTGCCTCCCCTGCAGACCTCTCTGTTGTAACACCAGGAAGGGTGATGGCTGGGATAGAGTCACAGCTGGTGTATGTTTCCTTTGCCTTTCAAATACAGAGGAGTTTGCTTCTTTTGAAATGGTCCAGGTGCTCTAACTCTGGTCAGAGTCATTATTATTATTACCTCAGTTTTGGCCTAAGGTGGGAATGAGACTGATGTTTTGCATAACATGACTGCCAGCTTGCAGGAAGGAAACTCTTGGTTGGAGATCCATGTAAGCCCGTCTAGCCTTCCCCACCAATTTGGGTTCAAGTTACTCATGTCAGGAGTCACAAAATCAAGCCAACAATCACTACTTAACATAGACCCCACATGACAGTTGTTAAGACTGTCTGCTTTCCTCAAGTTCCTTGGTTTGCGTGGTTGCTATCAGCAGTATCACATCTGCTTTTACCAGTGTAGATCCATTACTCCAGCATTCCATTGCATGTCACTGCTCCCCTAGCCCTAGAGTAACACAGAAGTAGAACTCTCCATTCTGCACACTAACAATGTGCACCGCTTTCTCCAGTACAGTTTCTGGGTTCTAAAATTCCTGATATGGGCACAAACCCTTCTTCAGCCAACAACAGAGAGTCTCCATATAACAGTTGCTCCTCCTTCTTTGGGGTTTCACTACCCTGGTAATATTCCAAACACAGTTACATTTTAATTTTTCCTACCTTCCCTGCTTCCTTCTTTATAGATATAATGGTTATCTGGCCATCCTCCAGGAACTGTTTATTTACATATAATTTGGCTATAAATATGTGGAGGAGGTGAGTTCAGTATCCTTACTCTTCTGCCATCTTGCCAAAATCTTCATCTAGTTTGCTCATATTTTGATGATGAATTTTTTACATCTGTATTCATACAAGATGTTGGTTTCTAATTTTATTTTCTTGTGATGTCTTTGTCTAGTTTTGGTATCAAAGTATAATAATGGAATAATGAATAAAAAAAGTTTTCCTTCTTAATTTTTGAGATTATGAAGAATTGATGTTAATTCTTCAAGTGTTTGGTAGAATGCACGTGTGAAATCTGGGTCTGGGCTCTTTCTATGGGAAGTTCTGAAATCTGGGTCTGGACTCTTCTGTGAGAAGTTCTAAAATTACTAATTCAACCTCTTTTCTTGTGATAGGTCTATCATATTTCTATTTCTTCTTGAGTAATATTACCTTTGTCTTTCTAGGATTTTGTCTGTTTCATCTCAGTAATCTAATTTGTTGGCATACAGTTAATAATAATGTACACTTATACTCCTCTTCATGTTTCTAAGGTCAGTAGATTTGTTTTTAATTTTATTTTTAATTAATTTATTTTTTGAAAAGCAGAATTCCACTTTCAAACCTGATACTGGTGACATTACATCACTGTTTTCTTTTTTTTTTTTAAAGATTTATTTATTTATGCATACAAGCTGGGGTACAGGCCAGAGGCATGGGGTGGCAAGAGGGTTCACCAGAGACAGTGCGGGAAGCAGAACAGGCAGATCAGAAATTCACTGCTGAGGGGAGCAGCGGGTGAGGCAGGAGAGGTCTGCCGCGCCATGTGGGAATCTCCCCGGCTGGGCGTCGAACTAACGTCGCCGCTGCCAACAGCTCCACAGCGCAGCGCTTAACCACTGCACCACGAGGGAGACCCCACTGTTTTCTTTTTAAATGTCCCCCGAAGAAGAGCCCAGGGAGGTCAGAAAATAGAGCCTTCTACCCCTGAGTTCTGTCCTCTGCAGTTAATCAATTCAGAAAGCCTGGCTTAATTTTCCATCCTGGAAGATGCAAGTTGAACACCCCCCTTTGAAAGTCAAATTCCTAGAAGTTCACGTTGTGCCAATATGTAGGCTCAGGGGCAGTGAAAAATGCAATTTTGCCCACACTTGGGCTTCCCCACAGTCTTGGGGGTGCACGGTCAGCCTTTCTATGTCGACTCAGAATGGGAACAGCGGCCGCATAGACACAGAACTGGAAAAGTCGGTCGCATGGATGCTGTCTTCCCATGCCGAGTCCTTGCGAACACGCATGCCAGACTATGCGGCATTTCTGATACCGGATTTTCAGGTTTTCAGATCTAGTCTTCCAGCCAGGAATGGACCCCAGGCTGCAGTGGCAGCGCTGAGTCCCAGACACTAGACCACCATGGGTTGGTCACACGAAGCTGCAGAAGGAACTTCGCTGATGCTCAGGCAAGCAAGCAAAAGAGGCAAATTAGTTTAGAGAAAGAAAAAAGTTTATTAGAGAGAAAAGGAACAGAAATAAAGTGGGACTCCCAGGCCGGTAGAACCAGGCCAGGGAGGGGAAAGGAAGCCCGGTAGGGTTGTTGTTTTTTTTTTAATCACTCCTGATTTTAGTATTTTAAGGCTTCTTTCTGCTTTTTCTTGGTCAATTAACTAACATTTGGTCAGTTTTGTTGGTCTTTTCCAATAATTGACTTTCTATTTCATTGATTTTTCTTTTTTTTCTATTTATTTTATTAATTCTCATTCTAATGTTTATTGTCTCCTTCCCTTTGCATGACTTAAGGTTGTTGTGCTCCCTTTTCCAGTGTCTTAATGTGGAAAGTGGGGTCATAGTCATTTGTGTTTTTTTAAATATAGGCATTTTAAAGTTATAATTTTATCTCAAAGCACTGCTTTTGGTGCATTCCATCCTTTTTGATATGTTATATCTTCATATTTATTCACTTCAAAGTGTTTTCTAATATCCTTTGTGATTTCTTCTTTGGTTCATTGATGTTTTAAAAGCATGTTCTTATTGTTCACATATTTGTGAAACTCTCAAGTTTCTGTTATTGATTTCTAATTGCATTCCATTGTGGTCAGAAAATAGTATAATTTCAATCCTTTTACATTTATTGAGTTTTGTTTTTGTAGGTTAGTATATGATTTATATCAGAGAATGTTTTATGTACATTTAAAATGTTGTTTTGTTGGACAGTTCTCTAGATATCTGGTTTATAATGTTGTTTAACTCTTCTATTTCTTTGTTAGTCTTTTGCCTATTTATCCTACCCATTATTAAGAGTGGGATGTTGAAGCCTCTATTGTTGCTGAACTATTTGTCCTTTCAATTTTGTTAGTTTTTAGTTAATGTACATTAGTGCTTTGCTTTGGGGTGCATATTTATTTATAATTGCTATAACTTCCTGCTGTATTGACATTTTATTACTTTAAAATGTCGTTTATTTATTTTTTTAATTTTTTTTTAAGATTTATTTATTTATACATACAAGCTGGGGTACAAGCCAGAGGTGTGGGGTGGCGAGAGGGCTCACCAGAGGCAGAGTGGGGAACAGAACAGGCAGATCAGAAATACACTGCTGAGGGGAGCATTGGGCAAGGCAGGAGAGGTCTGCCGCACCATGTGGGATTCTCCCCCATTGGACATCGAACTCGCATAGCTGCCACTGCCGACAGTTCCACAGCACAGCGCTCAACCACTGCGCCACCAGGGAGGCCCTAAAATGTCTATTAAAGTCTATTTTGTTTGGTGATAACATAGCCATTCAGCTTTATTTATTTATTTATTTATTTTTTAACATAAGAGATCTTTGTCCATACTTTTACTTTCTATATATATTTTTTTTAAAAGATTTATTTATTTAGGCATACAAGCTGGGGTACAGGCCAGAGGCGTGGGGCAGCGAGAGGGTTCACTAGGACAGAGTAGGGAGAAGTACAGGCAGATCGATGGAAACACACTGCTGAGGGGAGCAGCGGGTGCTGCAGGAGAGGTCCGCCGCACCGTGTGGGTATCTCCCTGGCCGGGCATCGAACTCGCATCACCACTGCCAAAAGCTCCACAGCGCAGCGCTTAACCACTGCGCCACCAGGGAGGCCCTCAATATATATATTTTTTAAGACTTATTTTTATTTTTGCTTACAAGCTGGTGTGCAGGCTAGAGGTGTGGGGCAGTGAGAGGGTTCACCAGAGACGGAGTGGGGAGCAGAATAGGCAGATCGACCGAAATACACTGCTGAGGGGAGCGGTGGGTGAGGCAGGAGAGGTCTGCTGCGCCATATGGGTTAGCTCCCTGGCCAGGGATCAAACTTGTGCTGCAGTGGCTGCTGATAGCTTCAGAGTGCTGAGACTTAACCCCTGGCACCACCAGGGAGGCCCCTCAATGTATTATTATCTTTAATCTAAAGTATGTCTGTTGTAGACAGCACTGTTAGATCTTTTGTTTTTCAGTCTAGTATGACCATCTCTAACTTCTGGCTGAATTGTGTAATCCATTCACATTTAGTGTTGTGTTGACATTGTCATATTTTTCCTCACCATGATATTGTCATATTTTCAACCGCTGTTTTACTTTTTGTTTTCTATATGGTTTGCATCCCTTTTGTTTCTTTCTCCCAACATTGTTTGTTTTATGTCCTATACAATTTTATTCCTCTTTCCTGTGCTATTATTGATATCATGTATATAGTTAGTATATATGTTTATATATACATATTTTAACATATACCTTATGCAATATATGTTTAAATACTGCTATACTAGTTACAGATCCAACAATACATTGCTATAATCATTAATTTTATGTATCAATTTTATATATTTGTCTTTTAACTAAGTAGGGAGAAGAAAAGAGAACACATATATGTTGATAGTTTGTTATCTACCAGTTCCACTTTTCTTCATTTGTTCCTGTGGATTCGAATTACCACCCTACTGCAATACACCTTTATTCTTACCCACCTCCTTTGTGCTGTTATTGTCAAATATATTTAATATGTTTAGACCCAATGATACTATTATAGACATGTTGCTTTTTATACAATTGCTTTTAAAATCAGTTGTGAGAAGAAGAAATATATGCATTTAGTGTCTTTTATAATTTTATAGTTTCCTTTACCAGCACTCTTTATCATGGAACTTAAAATTATTATATAGGTTCACTTGCATTTAATCTAAAAAACTTCCTTTAGCAAATTTTGTAAGGTAGTTTTACTAGCAACAAATTGTCTAAGTTTTTGCAATACCTTTATTTTATTTTCATTTTTGAAAGATTATTTTACTGAATACACATTCTTGGTTGCCTTTCTTTTCTTTTAATCTTCTGAATGACATTTCTTTGACTGTCATCTCTACTGTTTTGGATAAGAATGCAGCTCTTATTTTTATGTGGGTTTTCTCAGTCACAGCAACACAACATTTTTCTCTTATTGTTCTCGAAATTTTTCTTTGTCCTTTTACTATACATGTCTGGGTGTGGATCTCTTCCTATTTATCTACTTGCTCACTAAGTTCTTAGATTTGTAGGTTAATGGTTTTCATCAAATTTGGGGGGCTCAGTCATTACTTCTTTTATGTTCTTTTCTCTTTTTCTAATACCCTGTGATGCATATGTTGTGCTTAAAAGTATCTCACTTTTCTCTGAATTTATATTCATTTATCTGGGATGACAATTTTCCTAGGGATCCCTTTTTGTCTTTCTTTCATCTTTCTATTCTAAGCAGTTTCTATTAGTATCACACACCCAACTATTAGCCTTCACTAATTGCTAACTAACTGGTCTGTTGTTTTCAGTGATGCCCTGGGCATCATAAAATTGGACATAAATTGCTCCACAGCCTTATCTAATTCAGTTCAAGCCCTTTTGTAGGGGTAGTCATTGAAGTCAGTCTGAAATTTGTTCTGACTGCAAGAGGGCTCGTCTCAACTGTCTCTTATCGTAGTTCCCTCTGGTAAATTTCTCGCTGATCTAAGGATAACTTGTTTTTCTCACAGTTACCAGTCTTCTCTTAATTGCTTACCACCAATATCTTCACTGCTTTTCAGAGCACTCAGATGCTTGAATTTTCCCACACTGTTTGAAATGAAGTCAGTTCCCTTGGGGACAGCATCAGAGCTCTGTGTTTATGTCCTTCCTCTCTCTGTGTGCAAATTTCGTGTGCCACTGTTGTGAACTAGTCACACCCCTGCTTTACAAGAGTGCTCGGTGCAAACAGTCATGTCTGATCTTAAATCTTTCTCCTCCCAATATGGAGGACCCACTCCATGACTGAGCCAGGATGAGTAAGACCAGGGTCCCAGGGTTCCCATCCTATCATGCCTGGTATAGAGGTTTCACCCGACTGGTGGGGGATAGATCGAGGAAGAGATTCCTCAGGGCTTTCAGCCACTCTTGCCCTGAATAGAGCTTCTGCAGCACAGAACTGGGGGTAGGGAATAAGAAACAGTGGTGGTCTGTCACTCCCAGAGAGGTGCTATTCCCCTCATCTGGGAGATGGGAGTAGAGCGGAACCTGTATTCTTGGCAATACCTGTCTGGAATGGAACTTCTGCCATCTGAACTGGAAGGGGACAGGTATGAAACAGTCTGGGACTCAAATGCTACAGCTTCTCTTCTTACCAAAATTAGTAGATTTTCTTAATAAATGTTGTTTATTTGACACAGGCCCATAGGACAAATTCCAGAGAATTTTTATATTTTGAGATTAATTTCATCAGTTACAGTTGTTTTACTAGGCAGAGGTTCTGCAAAGTTCTTCATACACCCTTCCAGAAAGCATTTCAGTAAGATCTTTTTAATCCTAGAGTTCTGAGATTTCACAACGAGCAATTGTGGTGAGAGGTTTTGCTCTGCTTTGTTTTCACTCATTGTGCTAGGTACACAGGGGGGCTCTATTTTGTTGTGAATGTTAGACATTTAATTTTAAAATGTTGATACTACCATACATAAAATAGTGTTATAAATGCACACGGTGTATTCTATAGCTGCCATATTTACTTTCTTTTTTCTTTCTTAGGAAACTATAATTTATAGCATAGTTAAAACTTGTATCTTTACTCTGTCATAGCGAGAGCCCGCATTCTATCACAGTGATGTATGGTCAGAGTGAACAGCCCCTATTGTTCAATACTTGGATCAGGTCAAGGCTAGTTTTATTGCAGAGGGACCCTGTACACATTTATCATTTCTAGTACTTTACTAGCTACCCCACAAGTTATTAACATACAGAAACGTGCATCCTGGGGAAACAGCAGGAAATAACACCCGTTCCATCCCTTCTGCACACTGGCAATTTGTCACCCCCGAGCACAGTGCTCACATCACTGAGGTGTGGGAACATCACTTTTATCGTTCATCCTGAGTAAGAGGCAATCGCAATAGAAGCCCCACATCTCCTGGTTCTTGGTATAGTGGGACTTGTCCAGCTCTGCGGCAGGGGCCCCTGCACCCACCAACACAGAAAACATGAGCCAGATCTGATGACCAGCCCAGTGCAGGGCATGTTTTGATGTCCCTAGCGAAACGGGTTTTGAAACCAACACAGTCATGAAAACATGCCAATTGGGTTTGAGCTCGCACTAGAACCAAGCAAGTCCTGGAAGTGACACAAGTTTTGGAAATGGGCCAATCAGATTGGAGACCTGGGCACATGGATAGGGGTATAAGCCAGGGCAGCAGAGAGCTTCACACTTAGACCTCGAGACTCATTGAGACTTTTGCTTCAGAGACACTCAGGTCTCTGAGGCGTGTCAAGACCTTTGCTTCAGAAACTTAGACTTCTGACACTTGTTGAGACCTTCACTTCAGATCTTCCAGACCTTCAGTTCCTGCCTTCAATTCTCTGACTCATCGCTTCAAAACGTTGACTGATGCCCGATCGCTGACTACCTGACCGCTGCTCCTGCCTCCAGCTCTCTTCCACATCACCTGCTGACGGGCGCTGTTGGTCTGTGCCCAGTGCCTCTGAAAGAGCTGTACACTGGTGCCTGATTAACTGGCACCACATCTGAAAGATAAATAAACAGATGCCTGAACCTCTGCCATTTCCTCAAAGAGCTGCCAATGTTGCTTGGTCCTCCACGTCACCACCTGCTGATCAGTGCTGCCTGGTACTGCTGACCCATGTCTGGTACTCTCTAAGCACTTTCCGCTGTTTATGACCCACCAGCACCACGTCCTGACCATTGCTCTTGCCTCCAGCATGACTCACAACACCTCTGCCATTTTTTTCAAAGATTTATCTATTTATGCATACAAGAACTGGGGTGTAGGCCAGAAGCATGGGGTGGAGAGAAGATTCACCAGAGACAGAGTGGGGAGCAGAACAGGCAGATCTACTGAAGTACACTGCTGAGGGGAGCAGCGGGCGAGGCAGGAGAGGTCTGCTGTGCCATGTAGGAAGCTCCCAGGCTGGGGATCGAACTCATGCTGCAGTGGTTCTGGATAGCTTCTGCGACTTAACCCGTTGTGCCACCAGAAAGGCCCTCTGCTATTTTTTTAAAAAGATTTTTATTTACTTATGCATACAAGAACTGGGATGTAGACCAGAAGTGCGGGGGTGGGGGGTTTAGAGGACTCACTAGAGACATAGTGGGGAGCAGAACAGGCACATTGATTGAAATACACTGCTAAGGGGAGCAGCAGGGAAGGCAGCAGAGGTCTGCTGTACTATGTGGGAATCTCCCTGGCCGGGGATCAAATTTGTGCTGCAGTGGCTGCGGATAGCTTGATAGTGCTGAGACTTAACCTCTTGCGCCACCAGGGAGGCCCCTCCTGCCACTATTGTGTTCAGGACTGCTCGGCCAGGCTGCAGACGGCTGCTGTGGTGCTGCATCAGTAGTACCACCTGTGATTATCTCCAGCTGCCACCATGAGCTTGGTCCTGGTCCACCACTTGTCAGTGTGCCACCAACTCTGTGCTCATAGAAGGGACAATGCCATCTTGCACAAGTAGGTTCTGGTTTGGACTACTGGACACTGTGGACATTATCTGGGATAGGACAGATGGCCATTTGTGACCTTAGAAACTCTTTCCTTTATCCTTATCGCTCCCAATTTCCCCTTGTAAATAAGCCCAGTTGTTGCATTCTGAATCTGTGTAGGGTCTTGAACTTACCTGTAAGCTCATGGGTGAGGATCCACAAACCATGACATTCCCCTGGGTTTTGCACAGTTTCAGAATGCTTTAATAAATGCAACATACTATAAACAATTTCTTACAAAACTGTCACAAAGTAAACCAACCGTATTATACAGATTTTACTACAAAACACCATAAAAACTGCCTGCACTGGGCCTCCCTGGTGGCACAAAGGGTTAAGTCACAGCACTGTGAGGCTATCCAGAACCACTGCAGCATGAGTTCGATACCTGGTCAGGGAGCTTCCCACATAGAGCAGCAGACCTCTCCTGCCTCACCTCTGGCCTACACCCCAGTTCTTGTATGCATAAATAAATCTTTTTTTAAAAAAAAAACTACCTGCCCTTTTCTCTACCTGTATGTAGCCAGTCAACTGAATGTCTTCAGGCATGATGGTGCCTCTCTTCGGGTGGATGGCACACAGATGGGTATCTTCAGATACACCCACCAGGTAGCTTCACCCGCCTCCTGGAGCGCACCAATGGCAGCGCTCTGAAACCTCAAGTCAATTTTGCAATCCTGAGTGATCTCCCTCACCAACCGCTGGGAAGGCAGCTTATGGATCAGAAGCTCAGTGGACTTCAGGTAATAATACATTCTTCAAAGTGCCATGATTCAGTCATGTAGAAATGAGGTTTTTTCACCCCACCAGTAGAAAGGGCACTTCTCATGGCAGCTTTAATGACTAGAAGTTTGTAGGGCACTTTCCCACCCATGGGTTTCATACCATACACTTGGTTTGGGCCATTCTCTTCCCTGATACTGCAGCCTTAGGGCACTTCCACTGTTCTGCGACTTCTGTTGCCCAGTGAGCAGCCTCAATCACCAAGACACAGACAGATGCTCCTCCAACTGATAGGGGCTGGGGAAAGGAGACGGCACCACACTTAGTCCAGGAATCTGTACACACCTAGCAGAGGTTGCACGTACACACTATATGACTAACGATCTGTTTTTGTTAAACTCAACTCTTGCTTTGAACTGAGACTCCTGCCCTGATGACGCTTAGAGGAGTGCCAGACACTGACCCCATCAGAACCAGCGTCAAGATAATAAGGAGGCTGATAAGTTCTGGGGCTCAGCATGACAAATACCAGGAACATTAACGATGATGGGCTGTTCTGATGGGCTGTTTGTTTGACACGTTATAAAAAAGGCCAGGGCCTCCCTGGTGGCGCAGCGGTTGATCGCTGTGCTGTGGAGCTGTCGGCAGCGAGTGACGAGAGTTCGATGCCCAACCAGGGAGAATCCCACATGGTGCAGCAGACCTCTCCTGCCTTGCCCGCTGCTCCCCTCAGCAGTGCATTTCTGATCTGCCTGCTCTGCTTCCCACTCTGTGGTGAACCTTCTCGCCGCCCCACGCCTCTGGCCTGTACCCCAGCTTGCATGTATAAGTAAATAAATCTTTAAAAATAAATAAATAAATAGTAAAAAAATAAAAGAGGCCAACTCAAGATGAGATGTCAGAACAATTTTTTCAAGGTGTTATGCCCACCATTCTCTCAAGTTGCTGGCCAGCAACCTGCAAAATAAAAGCACTTATAGATTCAATTCTTGTCTCTGCTTATTGACTTTTTAGTAGTCACATTTTGGCAACTCCCTGCCAGGACAGCAGTGGGACTCTGGTAAATCATTTTGCTGGCAGTGAGTACTGTTGGCTCCCTGGGCTGGGGGCCTGGGTTCCAGACTAAAAATTCATTTTTGCCTGGCTCCCAGCACCGCCTATAGTCCTCAGTAAATTGAATCATTGCGCTTTCTTCCTTCTTCTTCTTCTTCTTTTTTTTTCTTCTAGTTTCTCTGGTTTGTTTTTCTTCCCGGGATAAGTTTGGCTTCAGACTTACAGTTACCTATCTGTCAGTTCAGTTCTGTCTGTCTGTTCTGTTCTTTCTGGTAATAATACGGAACTTTGTCTATTAGAAACCGCCTCCATTACAGGTAACAGCAGGTTGGAGTGCAATCTGAGAAGCAGTTCTAATTACAGCCCACGAAAAAGGGGAGGATGGTGCAGTACTGCAATTCTATTTGGCCTATATGTGAGTTGAGACCTGAGGAAAAGTAGCCACTGAATAAACAGGCCTGGAGGAAAAAAATTAAATATCTGCGAAAAAAAGAAAACCTTTTCAAATAGCAACTGAATTGTGCCTCTGATAATAGAAAAATATACTCTGAAATGCCTAAGAAAGTTTGCATTTTTTCTCCTCTATTTTTATAATGGTAACTCTAATCAGTTATTTGGAATGTAACCATTCCAGGAGAAAGGGTAAACAAAATATCCCAGGGACTGAAGGAAGAATAAAAGAGCCAAACAAGAAAGAGACATTCAGTGAGGGAGGGGGAAGATAAGGGCTCAAAAGGGGGGCGAAAAGAGCTCAAGGGACTGTGGTGAAGGTTCACCGGTGAATTGGTGGTGGGAAACCTATGGGGAATACACAATTATGTAAAAGACATAAATAATAATAATAATAAAAGAGCTCATAGATTCAAATTCCTGTCTCTGTATATTGACTTTTTGGTCATCCCCAGGAATGACTGAAGGAAAAAAAAATTAAACTGGAGTCTTTTAAAAATCACACTGCTAGCAACGTTCTCTTGCCTTTTTAACTTTCATTAGGAGTTGCATATTCTGAAGGGTAGGGGAGAAATGATGAGTCTACGTAGTAGGCAAGGAGGCCAAAAGGAGCAAAGGAAAATAGGATGCATTTGCTGGATAAAAAAGGCTAAAAAGACATGGGTTTTGTTTTGATAAAAATGGAAAAAAAGAGTAGGTTTGTCAAGTAAAATGATTGTTCAAACTGAATAAAAGACAGGAAAAATGAAGTGAATACAGCATGTCAGAGCTAGTCTGTGAATGCTGGCTGCGTGTTAGAGAGGGGGTTTAAGATAAAGCAAGATTATGCACGGTGATGTTGATGTTGTTTTTTGGAGTCGATGGATTTGAGAGCAGAGCGGGGTCCTTGGGTTCACTCTGGGAAAGGTTTCACCAGGGATCCCTTCGGCGGCAGGCGACAAGTTTCTCCACGAGACAGAGACTCAGTTATACTTAAAGAACAAGTTTATTAGGAAAAGAAGTATAGGACACTTGTATAGGCACAAACGGGCAGAAATAGCTGCCCCGCTGAGGGGCAGGTTTGCTAAGAGGCCTGCATGGTGCAGGTCACGGGCAGACAGGCAGGCCGCTGCCTTGCAGAATGACAGAGTTGGTAAAGCAAAGCACCTGCATAGGTACAGGTGGGCAGAGAAATGGCTGCCCCGAATTCTTGTCCGGATGGCACTGATATAGCCTTCTTTCAGTTGGGAGGGGCTCATCTTCAAGGATGGCTGTCTGTTTACTGGCTAACTAGAATTAGAAAAGAGAATGGAGATTCTACAATGGGCTCAATCTCCATATCTTTGGCCCTAGACTGCAGTCTAGCTCCTACCTATGCTTTGTAACTTAGGAGCTGGCACTTAGGAATTGTGCTAATGGTTATGTTGATTTCTTCTACCCCCACTTTCTTGTGTGGGTCTATTTCTAATCTTATTTTGTGTTGTATCTCCTCCATCAATGTCAGGTTGACTGGATTGGAATTCCATCCTAGGAAAGCTAAAACTGCAATCTCTTATCAATTGAATCTTGATAGATTGTTCTATTTTCAATCTGTTTCTGTTAGTACATTTGTTTTCCAAATCTCTTTTGAAAAGTGGGACATTCTGGTATATCATTACTGGTCAATTCTGGTTATTCTGAAATACTGTATATCACAAAATTGAGCAAACAGTCTTTTCAAATGCTTTTTAATCAAATCTTAAATTGTGGTCATTTTTAAGTTATTTGCTGTTTACAGAAGTTATTTACTAAACTTTGTATTCAAAAATATTTACAGGAAAGAAACTGGCAGTCCTCTGAAAATACAGGTTTATTGTGGAACTGAGAAAACCTGGACTCATAAAAATTGCATCTTTTTATGAGCAAACTGGAACACTTGCTTTTTTCTTTCTCCCCCCAATATAAAATCTTTAATTAAGTATTCTGATTTCTCAGAACAAAATCTTTGTTCACATAAATCCAATAATATTTTTTCCACTCCTCTCTTTAATAAATTGTAAATATGGGTGGGTTTTTTAAATTATTTACCTATTTTTTTATGCATACAAGAACTGGGGTGTAGGCCAGAGATGTGGGGTGGTGAGAGGATTCACCAGGGACAGAGTGAGGAGATGAACAGGCAGATCTACTGAAGTACACTGCTGAGGGGAGAAGCAGGAGAGGCAGGAGAGGTCTGCTGCGCCATGTGGGTCAGCTTTCTGACCGGGTATCGAACTACTGCTGTAGTGGCTGCGGATAGCTGCATAGTGCTGCGACTTAACCCGTTGCTCCACCGGGCAGGCCTTGAAATATGGGTGTTTTACCAAAGCTTTGTCTGGAATGTTATGTTCTCAGGAACCAGACTGATCTCAGAACCAACAAAGGAACAAATCGACTTGTTGAAGTATGTTACGGGTCCAAGTTACGACAGAGTCAGTCCGATGTAATTACAAAGCGGTGGTTTATTGCTAGCTCGAGCTAGGGTCCCAATTAGCCCGAAGTACCGACGCAGCGGTCTAGTAGGCTAAAATGGAGACCCCCAGCACAGTGTTGGTGCAGCTTATAAAGGCAATTACAGATACAAAGGAATTTAGCA
>PVIJ01021087.1:7290-19423 GCA_004024925.1 Scalopus aquaticus | reverse complement strand
GCACAAAATGGAATAGAAAAGAACACAAGGGACCATGGAGATGGATCACGGGTGAATTGGTGGTGGGCTACCCAAAGGGAATACAAAATGTAAAAGACATAAATAACAATAAAAATATATATTTATAAAAAAAAATGCTGTATCAAAGCAAAGATTCACCCCTAAAGTCTGACCTGGTAGAGCCATGACTTAATAAAAGCTTCCAAGTTATTCTGCTGCAATTTCGTTGTTAGAATTACAGCAGAATATGATGATAAATCTCACTCAGGCTACATTTCTCATACCAGGTATTACGAATCCGGAGGCAGTAGCTCTTCCACCACCCACATCAGTCAGTCAGTACCTGAGTAGTAGAATAAGAGAGTGTGCTCTCCACATGGACCTTCCATGTGGCTGTAGAGACCAAGAAGCCCAGTTTAGAAGGCAGGGTGATATGAAGAAGGCTCCCATTTCCCAGTGTTGCTGCTAAAGTAAATATTGCTGTTCTCACCACATATTTTTGAGCATTTGCAAATCAAGTACTCACCACAAATTGACAAAGTTGATGAAACTTGGGGAGAATTCCCTTTCCTCAGAATTACTCAGCTGTGGAGGATCTCCTTTCACCACCTGTGTTAGTTGATCAAATACACTATTCCACTTTGGATAAGGAAAGCGGCCTGTGGCCAACTCGTACTAAAGAGAACACGGGGGAAAAAGCAAAACACACTAAGCATTACTTAATACTTCACTAGAATGGTCATGTTGAAAATCTACACTCCAGGCCTAAATCCCTGCAAAAGTCTTAAAGCAAATGCAGATCACACTGAGGTGCAATCTTCATAATCACTAAGGCTAGGTAGAGGTGACATTTTGAAATCAAATTAATATAGAAAATTCTGTATCTACCAAATCCAAAGACTTGGACTAAAGAGAAATACTAAGCATAAGTCTCGACTATGTCCTTACAGTGCATGCTAAAGGCAGCCTCTGGTTCTGATTCTTTTGTATGAGAGATTCTACAAGGCTTGTTTTATAACTTTTGAAATACAAAGTCTGAACAGTTGTAGTTGTCTGAATGAAAGGCACTAGTTCAGAATAGTGGTCAAAGTCCCATGTAAGGCTAGTGAATATTCAACAAACAAAAGACCAAGCTCTAAAGAAACAACATGCAGATCCAGTTCTACAGTTATTCTTTAGTTACCGTAATTTCAGCCACATTTCAGCCACTATGACTGAAAAAATTAAGTCAAGGTTGACAACCATCACCATGAGCCCCAATAATGCTGCTCTAAACCATGGCAAAACAAATCTGGAGAGTCTTACATATGTACGCCCAGTCTGTCAAGCAGTCAAAAATACTTGTGAACTGCACTCTCATCATTCTTCTACTGTGTTCTGAGAATAATGAAAACCTGGAAATAATGCTTTTTTCCCCTGAGAAGTGTATCTAAATCTAAATATATCTAAAGAAATCTATCTAAATGCCATGCTATGTGAAATATGTATGTATGGATTGACAAGTGACTGAGATATTAGGATGAGCTTCCAAACTTATTTGAGAGGAGATGCCATATGAGAAAGAAAGAACTGAGAAGTGTGTTTCAGGGTTTCTTCAGCTTAGATTTGACTTTGTCAATTTACTCAAATATTAAATTACTAGTTCACACAATGAAAGGAAAGCTATCAAGCAGACATTAAGCCTCAAGTAGAAAGCTGGTATGGAAAGACGGCCTTCCTCCTGAAAAATTATCTCCTTCAGCTAGCTACTGTCTCCAATTACACACATATGCCTGAAAGCAGGAAGGCATGCATGCACACATGCACAGAAATTTATTCCCTTAGCTAAATTTCTTTTTTGATAAAAATATAAAATCATTGAAAGATCATGGTGTGAAGCTGTATTCCTCAAATTATGTAGGTTTGTAAACTAGCAGCGAACCAATAAATACTTCGGAAGATTTGGTTATTATAAGGTATTGGTTATTCACAACATTAAGGATAATGTCATTAGATTCATTCTTGAGAAGAGGTTATAAGTAAGAGAAAGAGAAAGCAGGATACACATTGTAAGGTGAAGGGCTTAATCATACAAATTAATTTCACATATTCTATAATTTTCATAAGATAATCCATATTAAAAATAAAGCAGGTGGCAATTGTAAACACTAAATATCTAAGTTTTTCCAAATGTACTAAAGGAACTTGCTTAAAAAATTTTCTATGTTAAAGCCTTTCACAGAACAACTTTTCTTCCTTATAATGAACTTACTTTTAAAATAAAACTGGTTTTGGAGATATATAGGTATTTCTGAATTGTGACTATTCCTGATATGTAAATGGCTGCCTCAGGGGAAGTTTTGCATCAGTCTTTGAGATTAGTCACCAGAGCTCAGAATGGTAAAATTCCAGGTCCTTTCCTGACTAAGAAGTGATTTCTTCTTTAGTCAGCTGGCTTCATAACAAGATTCCAGAGGTTATCACCCATATTTAGTCACAAAGGAAACTAGATGGATTCCTCTGCAGAGGTGAGCTACTGGCCTTCAGCTCTCTAGACAGAGAAGAGGCCTGGCAATGTGATTCACCAAGGATTACTAACAAGGGTATGTGATTCTCATCTATACGAAAATGATCTAAGATAGCTTATTAAAGAACAGAGATTATTTAATAAGCTATCAAAAAGCTCACTGCTCTGAACATATAGTATCTATTTCTGGGCTGTGGGGTCTTATGAAGATGGGAAGAAAAGTATAAGGTTGCCTACCAAAGAGGACATAGTCCTATCTAGCAATAGGAAATTTATATCCAATGTAGAAGACAGCATAGAAGCTGTCCAAAACCAGAAAAAAAAGTCAGCAAGTCTTGGTAAAACAGCAATCACAAGGAGATAAATCTGAAACTTCAAAACGAAATTTAGTAATAAGGAAATACAGATACTGCTTTAATACAGTTCACAGGTGGTAAAGAAGAGTTCATTTAATTGTGTTAGCAGCAAACTAAGTAGTGTTCTTACTAGTTGTAAGGTAGAATTTTCATTTAAAATTGTCAGCTAGGTAGTTCTTGTTCTTCATCAACTGAATTACTGTCAGCTCATTCATCTCTTTCCTATTCAGTAAATAGAAAAGTCCAAGTAGAAACTATTTGCATACCTATATGTGTGCCTAATACAGATACTGTATGCCACATTACTGGACATAGTACTCTGGGTTGTACAGGGAAGAGCCTATATGCCTTCAAGGCTGCATAAATCACAGATAAGCTGCTCCCTTGTTCCTGTTATTAGCTGCTGAATCCTATCTGTTGCGGACAGTTTCAGAGCCACAACATTAAAGAGCCTTGGGAAACTCATGAAAACTTGAGGAAAACAGTAACAACTCCAGTTTGAATTTTTAAGATAAAATAACACTTTTCCCAAAGATTGGGAAATATGATCACTAGAAAATCACAGGATAAAAATAGGTAAATAAAATCAAAGACTAGAAAAGAAACAGTTGTTACAGGGGATAGAAAACTAACAAAATATTCCTTTATTTCTAAATATCCTGGTACACTTTTATGACAAGGTTGAGTCCACATAAACATACCAATGTGATCCCCAAACTCCAGACATCAGAACGGACATCATATCCTTGTCGTGATGCACTTGGGTCTATTCTTTCAGGCTGCAACACAAAGAGAAGTCATAGTCATTAATTATGCATAGCCTCAAGAAGTAGGCATATGGAAGCAACAGATGGGCAAGTCGTCAAAATGCCAAATTCCTGCAAGAGGAAATCATGTCTGGGGTCAAATCAGGAGTAATAAATAGCAAGCCATCATTATATTAAAACAACAAAAACTCCAGTTCTATGGGTACCAACTCTTCTAATATTTTCCCCTTAAGGGCTCACAAACAGTTAAAAAGCTAAAGCTGGGAAAAGAGAGACAGGGAGAAAACTGGAGAACCAAACAAACAAAGGGTCAGATTAGTAGCAATGAGTGGTAAACAGAAAAAAGACTGCATTTTCTTTGTTTCAGAGAATAAAACATACCATAATATATTTGAGATTAAAAACATAGCTAAAGTTATGATAATCATTCTATCCATTTTTCATTATAAAGCTAAACATAACACAATGTACAACAAATACCTTTAAAGATATTTGCTTATTAGTCATCCTTAACCAAATTAAGGCACTACCAATATAGTAATATTATCCTATCATATAAACAGCAAAAATAGTTTTCAGGAATTTCTGCAAAGGGCCCATCTTTATATTCCCTTGAAATAAGGGACCATTATTTACAGCATATCAGCGATGGAAAAGAAAAGAGAAAAAGGGTATCAGTTGCATGGAGCTGACAATGAACCCTTGGCTAAAACAAAATAGCTGCTGTTGAAAGAAATGTTCAGCATAACAGCTGACTGTATTATATTCTCTGCCTGTCAGCAACAACTCATTTGAAGACCTAAGTATTTTGAGTTAGGTATTCATATTTTGAACATGAATAGTATGCTACATAAATATCTATTAGAAGCTAATTACTCTGCTTTTAGTTGTAAAAATATTTGTTTCCCTAGTAAGGCACATAGTACATAATAATCCAAGACAGTCAACCATAGAAAAAATATTCCATCCAGTACAGCAGAATACACATTTTCCTCAAGCTCACATGAGTATGTTCTGGGCCATAAAACACACGTTATTTTCTTCAAAATTGAAATCATATGAAGCACATTCAGATGAAAAAGTAACTGCGAAATCAGTAACAGAAAGATAACCTGATAAAAATCCCAAACAACACACTTCCAAACAACACATAGCTAACAGGAGACTCAACAAAAAATAAAAGTTTTTTTGAATTAAATGAAAACAAAATAACCAAAAATCAAAATTGACAAACTCTTAGCTACACTGACTGAAAGAAAACAATGTAAGATTCAAATTACTAAAACCAGAATGAAAGCAGGGATACTGTTATTACTGATCTTACAGAAATTAATGACATGGACACATTATTTGAAAATGAAAATCTACAGAAAGTAATACAGAAATATGAATAGCCTTAAGGAAATTGTTTAAATGATTTTGTTATTATAAACCTTCCCATGAACATAAATCCATGGAAGAGTTTACTGATGAACTCTTTCAACAATACCGTATTTAAAACTGATCTTAAACACATCTTTTCCCCCAAAGAACTGAGAAGGAGGCAACTCTTTCACAAGGTCAATACAATCATTTAAGAAAACCTGGCAAAGACATTAAAGAATTAATGTCCCTCAATAACATAAACAAAAGAATTGCTAACAATATATGAGCGAATCTAACACAGCAAAACATGAAGAGAACATATAACCAAGTGGAGTTTAACTCAGGAACAAAATACTGACTTAGTACTGTTAAATCAACGTATTGATTTTTTTTTTTACAGAACTGAGAAAAAGCATAATGATCTCAGATAGCATTTGACAAAATTCAAATAATAACAGCAACTCCCAGCACACTAAAAAGAGAAGAAAAATTATGCATTCCATAAAGGGTATCTAAAGTACACTAGAATTACTATCATATTTACTGGTGTAATATAGAATACTTCCTTCCTAATTAATATTGGAAAAAAGGAATTACCTTTGTTTAGCATTATACTGGGAATCCTAACTAAGACAAAAAGGTGGGGGATAGAGAAAATCCCTACTAAAACTAGTGATAAAACTAGCCAGGTCATAGGAAACAATGGCAAAGAATGCAAATCAGTTGCATTTCTCTATAACATAGCGAAATATTTTTATTTCCATTTACTAATAGTAGCATCGAAAATATAAATTATTTAGGAATTTAAAATAGTTCCATACTGAAAACAGTAAGACCTAAATACACAGAGAGACATAGCAAGTCTTGAAAAAACTCAGTAATGATAATTCAATATCTGCAGGTAGATGCAGTAAAGGAAATTGTTTAAATGATTTTGTTATTTTTTTTTTAAAGATTTTATTTTTTATTTATACATACAAGTTGGGGTACAGGCCAGAGGTGTGGGGCGGCGAGAGGGTTCACCAGAGACAGAGCGGGTAGCAGAACAGGCAGATCAGAAATACACTGCTGAGGGCAGCAGCGGGCGAGGCAGGAGAGGTCTGCCCCACCATGTGGGATTCTCCCCGGCCGGGCGTCGAACTCGCGTCGCCGCTGCCGACAGCTCCACAGCGCAGCGCTTAACCGCTGCGCCACCGGGGAGGCCCTAAATGATTTTGTTATTATAAACCTTCCCATGAACATAAATCCATGGGAGAGTTTACTGATGAACTCTTTCAACAATACCGTATTTATAAAACCGATCTTAAACACATCTTTTCCCCCAAAGAACGCAAAACTCAGCAATAAAAAAAGAATGAAATACTATTACATATAATAGCAAGGATATATCTTCAAAACATTATGGTAAGAGACACACACAAACAAGTACATGCTATCAGATTATGAATCTGAAAAATCTAATTAATAGTGACAGGAAATAGGGCCGATGATCTTTTTCAGGTGATAGCTGCATCTTGTGTCTTGGCCGATATGGTGGTACCTGAGTAACTACGTTTGTCCAAATTCTAGCTGTATACTTAAGATGGGTGCTTATCATTTGTGATTGTGGTGGTGACCTCATTCTCAAACTGTTGTATGTTTATGTCATGAAGATCTGAAATTTCTAGCATGTATGGTGTTAGGAAAACTTGCCCATTTTCATAAAAAAAAATTAAAAAAAATGGTTTCCACTTGCTGCTGATGCCATACAGTGCACTGCCTACCAAGCCTACCCAACGATTATTTAAGCGTACTTTTTTTTCACTTGATATCTATTAGATGCCAAATAAATTATGTGTAAGTTACATTTTTTTTTCTGGTGGGGATACAAATGATTCCTGTTCAATAACCCCAATTATTATTGTTTTATTGATCTGCAGATAATTAGCAGCTATATTTTGGAGTTGTTCACCTCATTCTAACATTTTTCTTCAGTGACTCTAACTACTAAATTATGTAAATGTTCTCTGAGCCGGTTTCACCATCCTGCCTGTCCAGCTTCCTCATTAATGAGGTAAATACATTTTTGACGTGTTCATATTTTATTTGTAAATGTAATGTTTTTAACATTTTGAAATTATTCTTTGAGAAAAGTAGAGACTTAGGATACATACAGTTCATTGGAGATTTATATTATAAGTATAAATCAAAAGCATAGATTTGAAAACATTTTTCTTAAATATTACAGGAAAATGCCAATTTAGATCATAAGTATACAACTCAAGTTACAATGTACTAAATATATAAAATAAAAACTGAATAAAGAGAAAGTAACAATTGCAATGCTAACAAACTTGGAACAAATCCTTCTCAATTTTTTTGGATTAAAAAACAAGTGTTGGAATAAATGTACTATTACAAAAGAGACATTTTCCAATAATTCATTTCGTAAATGATCACTTGCCGTGCTAAAAAGAGTCTTAGTAGGTCCAAAAAGGCAGAAATCTAACCACTAAAATGCTCTGAAAGCTCAGTAATAAGCCAACAAATTAACAAAAGTCAATACTTTCTATTAGTTACATTGCAGTGCGTGACAAAATATCCCTACACTTACTTAATAGCTTAAAAAAATAAACATTTATTCTCTCAGGGTTTCTGTAAGTCAAGATTCAGGAGCATTTTCGACTGGCAGTTCTGACTCAAGGCCTCTAACGATGCTGCAAACAGATGTCAGCTATGGGCTGCACTGGGGTGGGGGATTTGTCACCAAGCTCATTTACACAGTTACTGGTGGGAAGTTACTCACTTCATGCATCTCTTCATAAAGCTGCTTGAGTGTCTTCAAACTTGGAAGTTAGCTGGCTTCTCCCAAATTGAGTAACCCAAGAGAGCAAGCAAGAATGAAGCCACAATGGCTATTTATGGTCTACATTCAGAAGGGACACAGCTATTGTTTCTGCCATATGCTGTTCATTAGAAGCAAGTCACTAAGTTCAGTCCACACTCAAGGCTGTACTTAGTCTCCACATTTTGAAGGGAGATATATTAAAGTCCAGTAAACAGCTAACACCTTACATTTAAAACTAAGAAAGCAAAAATATTCATCAACATATGCTCAATTGTGTGTACACACACATACATATACAAAGATGCTGAGGAAACAGTAAATCTTCAGAAATTTCAAAAATATACATATTTTTCAAAGGTTCCTGACCAAGATGGAATTCAATTTCAAAGAACAGGAAAGTATGTTACCTCAACTGTTCCTAAGTCTAGGAACCTTTTTTTAGCTCAGGGAGGCTGAAGATATACTTTGACCAGGTGATCAAAATTTTTTACTACATAAATACAATAAAGGTTGAACATTTCCCATTCAATTTTTAAAGTTAGCATAGCCCACTTAAACCTTTACAAAGTAAACTATAAAGCAGTCTCTCTGAAACATTTTAATGCAGAAATCACACCAAATGTAAAAATACATTAAGCATGAACCATGAACCATATAGGGATTATTTCTGGAATGTCAGAATGGTTCAACCACAAGAAATATATTATGATACACACTATGAATAGCTACACAAAACTATTTCATGACGTACTAATGTCACAAAGACACTTAATAAAATTTAATATCCATTTCTGATTCATCCTTATTCTCTCTTTCACACGTACTCTCACACATAGATATATATAGTCTTCATGCTGGTAAGTCAGAAACTAGAAGAATCCTACTACCTAATATTGTCATTCAATATTGACTTAGAAGTTCACGTAGAGAAACAAAAGTGAATAGGAGAAAGGTAAAGAGATATGAAAAAGATCAGTAAGTATGAGAAAGGCCAAGGTAAAAAATTATTTGCCTAGTACTTTGAAGTACCTATGAAGCCTATTCAAAAAAGATGTAGATCAGTAATTTGACATGTCATAAAATAAACTTATCAAAACAAATAGTTTTTCTACATATCAGCAATTACTAGTCAAGAATACACATCCCGGCCTCCCTGATGGCACAGCGGCTGAGCATTGAGCTGTGGATCTGTCGGCAGCTCGTGATGCGAGTTCGATGCCCAGCCAGGGAAAATCCCACATGGTGCGGCAGACCTCTCCTGCCTCGCCCGCTGCTCCCTTCAGCAGTGCATTTCTGATCTGCCTGTTCTGCTCCCCACTCTGTCTCTGGAGAACCCTCTCGCCGCCACACACCTCTGGCCTGTACCCCAGCTTGTATGTATAAATAAATAAATCTTTAAAAAAAAAAAAAGAATACACATCCCACTCAAAATAGTAAGGAAAAGCTGTCTTAGCACCCAAAAATAGAGCAGTGAACTAAACAAAGATTAATTTCAAAAGATCACAATTTTGTCAGGAGATACATATAATAAAAAATAATCCAGTTGCAGTAAGGGCTATGAAGCAAAAGAGAGCTAAGAAGATAGCAAAGAAATGGGGGAGGTAGAGTGTTGCTATTTTAGATATGACTGTCCAGGAAGGATTATCTAAGGATGTGACATCTGCTGAGACCTAAGTAAAGTGAAAGACTAGCACATTACAGTATCCACAGGCGAGACAGTTCAGAGAAAAAAGGAAAAGACGCTGAGGTAGGAATAGCCTTCTATATTTGTGGATCAAAAGTGAGGAGGTCAGTGTGGAGGGGAGCAAACCAGGAAAGGTAGCATGAGAACAATTCAAAAAGACAGCTGGGGGCCAGGTTATGTAGAGGCCCTTTGTAAGGACTCTTGAGTGAGTTTTAAGCGAAGGAGTGACTATCTGACAATACTCTGAAAGGCGCACTCTGGCTGTCCTGTTGAGAATGACTGCAGAGCAGCAAGTATATAAGCAAGACCATTCTGAAGGCTATATAGGAAGAAGACAGGCAAGACATGCAAGTGGTTGGACCAATAAGCACTGGTGGTTTTTAAAAAACTGGGGGAGAGGGTTCTATACACACCCTGAAAGTTAAGTGGACACCATTTGCTAATTGACTGGGTATAGCTAGAGTAAGGTAACTAGAAAGAAATGAAACTCCAAAGTTCGCAACCTGAGTAAATGAAAGAGGGAATCAGCATTTATTGAAATATAAAACTGAGCAGGGAAAAGAAGTTTGCAGATTTTAAAAGAAGCAGAAGTAACAAGAGATCTAGAGTTCTGTACTGAACATATTATATTTATTTGCAAACTCTATGGAATCTAAAAGGAGATATAAAATTTGAAACAAGATATATAATTTGGGAGTTTACGAATGAATTGTGGGCAGAAAGGATAAATTGGGAAATCATCAACATTCATGATTTTCCTAAGCATCTACTAAGTGACAGGCACTGCACAACTAATGAACAAAACAGATATTATTAATCTTCAGAATTCACTGAAGGAATCTGGGTAGTTAAAAGAAGCAAGTGAATATTCAGTCCTGAGGTACACCACTATAAAGATGAAGAAGATTCAGAGAACCAGGAAAGAGAAATCAGCCAAAAGAGTGTAACAACATTAAAACCATGTGATGAAAGTTTTAAGAATACAGTCTTTCAAATATTATAGGTAGATTAAGGAAGATTATCACTCAGTACTGACCATTGGCTCTAGAAACATGGAAGACAACATTCATTCTGACAACAGCAGTTCAAGTGAAGTGATGGGCTTAAAGATGCCATTAAAAATAAATGAAAGGAGAAAAAGCAAAGACAGCAGGTGTAGAAAAATATTTTTAAGTATGTCAAAGTTGATGATAAAATAGAAAAGAGTTTATTAAGAAATGTGAGTGGCTTGTATGAAGCTAAGATTAATAAGAAACATCAATTCAGCTGGAATGGAGAGAAATACCATATTCCAGCTGAGCTGTTATACTAATTATTATACCAATAATCAAACAAAAATATAAAAGAATGACAACAAGGTTCAGAAACAGTCCCTAATCCAAGAATTTAGTATAAGAAAGGGTACTGATTTTAAAGGAGTTCGAAAAATTTTATAACTTTTTAACTGGTTAGTCATTTGTGGGGAGAAAAATTATACTGTCTTTTGAAAATACACCAATATTGATTAAAGCAGTATTAAAAAAATAAAATTTAGAAAACAAAAGTCTAAATAAAATTCTGGAAGTACTTCTAATCTTAAAGATTCCACAAGAAAGTATGTTCAGAATATGACAGTAACCAGCAACCTCAAAATTAATATTTGATAAACTCACCAAGGTAAAGTTCCCTATTTCAACAATATATATAAAACTTAAGGACATATATATATATAAAACTTAAGGATCTATATATAAAACTTAAGGACAAAAGACTTTGAGGAAACTTAGGTAACATTAAAGAAAAGGATTGAAGTTCTTAATATATTTTATATCAGTATAAAAGATTATCATCTAACAGAAAAATAGGTAAAGAATAATACATAAAAGTAGTCAAATATAATAAAAATGCAAAATTATCTGACTTAATAACTTAAAAAACATGACCAAAAAACATACTAAGTTAAAATGAGATTCTACTCTGGCTGATCAATTTGCCAAAGATAAAATTCTGACACAATCTGATAGCTATTCAAAAACAAACCCTTTTAATGTTGGGTTTCCCCAAGGTCCCAAATGTCTATACTTTTATATTCAAGGAAAGATCAAATAGAGCTGTGTAAAGATAAAGCTTAAAAATATTTACAGCAGTATTTAGTAAAACAAAACACTAGAAAAATATAAGTAGTTTAAAATAGAAAGCTACATCAAACTAAAAAGCTTCTGTACAGCAAAAGAGACAATAATTAAAACAAACAGACACCCTACTAACTGGGAGAAGATCTTTGCACACAACACAACCGATAAAGGACTGATAACAATAATCTACAAAGAGCTCACACAACTCAAAAAAAACAAAGCCAGCAATCCAGTCAAAAAATGGGCAGAAGAACTAAAAAGACATTTCTCCAAAGAAGAAAAGCAAATGGCCAACAGGCACATGAAAAAATGTTTAACATCACTTATAATCAGGGAAATGCAAATTAAAACCACAATGAGATACCACCTCACCCCAGTGAGAATGGCGCACATTAATAAAACAGGCAACAACAAATGTTGGCGAGGATGTGGAGAAAAAGGAACTCTACTACACTGCTGGTGGGAATGCAAATTGATCCAACCACTATGGAAAGCTGTATGGCGTTTCCTCAAA
>PVIJ01021086.1:0-19317 GCA_004024925.1 Scalopus aquaticus | reverse complement strand
TATAGTCCTGTTATAAGTGAAACCATTCGATATTTTTCTCTTTCTTTCTGGCTTATTTCACTGAGTATGATTCCCTCTAATTCCATCCATGTCGCTGCAAATTGCATGTGTTTATCTTCTTTCCATGCTGAATAGTATTCCATTGTGTATATGTACCACATCTTCTTGATCCAATCATCTATTTTTGGACATCTGGCTTGCTTCCATACCTTTGCTATTGTGAACAGTGCCGCAATGAGCATACGTTTCCCTAATTTTTGCAAGCTGTTACGTGATCATGTCCTGGGAACTTACAGCCAACTTGGACAGAAGTTGAAGTCGTGAGCAGTGTGGAGACCTACTTGCCATTGGAGTCTGAAGTGGCAGTATTGTGGGACAGAGACTTGCCCTGCGGGGTCTCTGCTAACTCTGGGTGGCTTGCGTCAGAACTGAATGTATGCCCAGCTCATGCTGCAATGAATTGCTTGGTGTGGGAATAACCCTGCACTGTGGGGGCAGGAGAGAGTTGGGGGAAGACACGGCAGAGACACACCGTGACTTTCCCTTTCCACTCCTCTTGCAGGTGCCCTCTTCTTCCCTTCAGAGGCTCCCTGTCTCCTGCCATTCCAACTACCATTCTAGCTTCCCTTGCATTTAGGGGTCACCAGATGACATCTTCTGGTCCATGGGATGCACGTGTTCTGGGTCACTTCTGGGAAGTGTCGTTGAAGGTGGAGGACATTGGCTATTCACCCTCTCTCCTCCTGCGGGGGGGCTGGGGAGCTGTATTTTATTGTCTCATCTGGAGTTGCCATTTGAGGTCATGAAGAAGAAACCACCCAGGGCTAAAAGGAGGACAACAAGAAGGAGCAAGTCTCCGTGATCATGGGGCTTCCAAGCTAGGCAGACATCTTACTTTGGGGCTTCATTTACAAGAGGGATTAAATAAAATGGCTGCTTCATTTTAGCCACTGTTATCTCGGGTTTCAGGTCATTCACAGCCCTTTGGTTTTCACTGGGGGCTACCTCAGTGACATGTGGCCATGTTGGGAAAGACTTTTGGTTGGAACCTGGGAGAGGTGCTCCTGGCAAGTCGTGCATGGAGGCTGGAAGCCTGCCAACCAGCGCACAGGGCAGCTCTCCACAACCAAGAGTTTGCCAGCCCCGAGTGTCAGCAGGGCTGAAGCGCCAAGACCCTGCTCGGTTGAGCTCAATATTAACTGGTATGGGGAGACTGCTTAGAGCATATCCACAGTAAGCCGAGGCCTGGGCGAGAGAGTGATATGAGCAGAGGGAAATCATGGCAGGCTGATTATAGCAGGTGTTGGGGTGCAGGGCAGCAAGGACAAGCCTTGCTGAAATGTGAATTGCGTTCACGGAACCTCAGCCCTGGGTAGAGAGCAAGGTGATTCCTCACCTCGTGTAGAGGTCGGTGCGCTCCGGTTGGGGACACGGCTTCAGTCGCAGTCATTTTGGACAGCTTCTGCCACCCCCTCTCCCAGGAACCCTTCGGTGACTCTGACACATGTGGGTGGTGGTCCAGTGCCTCCTTTGAGGGCTCTGTAGCTCCAGTCCTAGTCTGTGCAGCGAATGCTTGGTCACATAAACCCTGTTCCTTGTGCCAGAGACCGGGTCTCCAAGGCGGAGGGCCACAAGTACAGGGGCTGCAGAGCAAGTGTTTAGACCAACACAGGGCCAGGCTAAGTGGAGGGCTTGACTTCCCAAAGGTGAGGAATTCCCAGTTGGTTGTTCCATAAATCTCTGGGGCCATAACAGCCCAGCCAGAGAGGAATTTCTTTCCAGCGAGGAGGTACCTCCCAGCTTCAGAGATGGCAAAGATCAGCTGCATAAGCCACATGTGAAGTTTGAGAGCGAGTTACCTCTGCCAGGATCTCCTTCACCGATGAGCCAGGGGTTCGTCCTTGGACAAGTGAAACTTTGGCAGAACAGTCTTAAGGAGTGTATGACCCGATGATCACAAAGCAATTCTCTAACTGCAAAACTTGGTTTATCGGAGCTTGGAGGAATCTCCCTCACTCTGCCCCCAACACTCCTGCTGGGGTGTCTGAGATCATAGATATTTCATGAGGACCTTGGGGTTGCCCAGCTCATGATACTTGCTTGATGTCTGAAGCATCCCCCCTCGTCTGGGGTGAGCCTCCCTTCTACAGTAAGCATAGCTGATCAAATCAGGTTGTTGTAAGACTCACTTCATTAAGTTCTCCTAGACACAGGCACTTTAATACCAGCTCAGCTCCTGTCTGAGGAAGCTACATATGGCAACCGAGGGATCAGCACCATTGTTACCTTGATGAACGTGGCTGACGGTGAGGTTAGAACTTGCTATATAATATTAGTCATCAATTCTACTGGGGTTTTTAGGAACTCTTAAAAATCTCTTGGTGGGTTTAGTGAGAGGTTCTTGAGACCCAAGAGACAAAATGATGGTAGTAACCAGGGTCAAACAGTGAAAGTTTTAGAGTGACAAGCTGAACAGGGAAGAGAAGTCAAATATCACTAGTAACTGGGGGAGGGAGTGGAGATAACAGAAGTAGTTGCTAGAGCAATTCATGTGACTTATGTTAAACTAGCTCTCTCATCAAAAGTGGATTTAGGGCCTCCCTGGTGGCGCAGCGGTTGAGTGCTGCGCTGTGGATCTGTCAGCAGTGCGCGATGCGAGTTCGACGCCCAGCCAGGGAGGATCCCATATGGTGCAGCAGACCTCTCCTGCCTCACCCGCTGCTCCCCTCAGCAGTGTATTTCTGATCTGCCTGTTCTGCTCCCCGCTCTGTCTCTGGTGAACCCTCTCGCTGCCCCATGCCTCTGGCCTATACCCCAGCTTGTCTGTAAAAATAAATATTTAAAAAAAAAGAAGAAAAGTGGATTTAAATTATAGTAAACAGAAAAAGAGAAGAGTACATGTAATAAACCTCATGTGGCCACCGATTCATAGTCCATCTTATTTTATTATGTATCTTTGTTTACTTCCTACATCACACCACACCTCGAGATTATTTTGAAACAAGTTGTATCAATTTTATTAAATTTATTAATTAATTTATTTATTGTAGATGAACTGGGGTGCAGGCCAGAGGTGCCAAGGGTGAGAGGATTCACCAGAGACAGAGTGGGGAGCAGAACAGGCAGATCGATGGAAATACACTGCTGAGGGGAGCAGCGGGCGAGACAGGAGACATCTCTTGAGCCATGTGGGTCAGCACCCTGGCCAGGGATTGAGCTCAGTCTGTAGCAGTGAGAGCACTGAGACTTAACCCCTACACCATCAGGGAGGCCCCAAGTCATATCATTTTTAATACAAATACCTTAAAACTATTTCCAAACATAGGTTCTTTTTTGAAAAACACAATTACAATGGCATTCTCACACTTAAAAAATGAACAATAATTCTTTAATGTCATCAAATGTTCAATTGGAATATTTTTTACAGTTTGCTTTGAGTAAGGATACAAATAAAGTCCGCATATGAGGGTTGATTGATGTCTCTTAATTCTCTTTCAATAGATTCTCTCCAATTTTCCTGGCAGTTGATATGTGAAGAAATCAACTTGCTTGTGGTTTTTCTATTTTTATTCCCATGGTGCTAGTGATGTGTTACTCTGTCTCCTAAATTTCCTTAGCTCTAGAAGATTAACAGAAGTGGTGGTGTGTATCTCGGGAGGGTAGATAAGGTCTAGTCATCTTTCCTTTAGATGATGGTGGTCTAGGTCCATGCTTTACGAGGGGTTGCAAAATGATGAACTTGAAACCTCTCTAATGGTAAAACTCTATAATGGGGTGTCTACAAGGAGAACTTGCACTCTGTACATGCTTTTGCTTCTTCCCCATCCCACCCACTAAGGAAAAATATCTGTATAATTGTCAAAAGCAGAATGGCAGAATGAAATATGTCAGCTTAACAGTTGGAACATGAGCCCCTGAATTTACTTACCATATGACTTGGTAGGTAAGTTCCTTAATTTCTCTGTGCTTTAACTTCTTAACATATAAAATGAAAATAATAGCGCACCATATATAAATGTGGTGAGCATCAGAATGTGCATAAAATGTTTGGCACATAATAGACTCTCAGTAAAAATGAACTGACTTTAAGATGCCTACTTTTTAAAATACGTTAACATCCCTGAAATTGAGATGTATCTAAGGTATTTTGGATTCAATGACATATGACTGCAGTTGAGACAGCTTTTGTTGCTTGAGTTCACTGAGTCTAAGTCATTGATGTTGCTATAGAGACTCAAATCATTCAAAATGGGTTGTGGAAATGAATTCAAAAAGCACTTCTGAAATGAGCGTATACTGTTAATAGATTCCATTGGCCCTAGAATTTTCCAGTTTCACAAAGGTTATCTATTCTAGGATATAAGGCATGTATTCCTGAGGTCTACTCTATTTTTTTTTACTTATTTTTTAAAAAGATTTATTTATTTATGCATACAAGAACTGGGGTGTAGGCCAGAGGTGTGGGGCTGTGAGAGGATTCACCAGAGACAGAGTGGGGAGCAGACTAGGGGAATCTTCTGAAATACACTGCTAAGGGGAGCAGCAAGCAAGACAGGAGAGGTCTGCTGCACCAACTGTGGATAGCTTCTTAGTGCTGAGACTTAACCCTTTACACCACCAGGGAGGTCCTGATGTCTACTTTATAGATCAAAAGAGGTGAATTCTCAGAGGTACTTTGGAAATTCTTATATTATTATGTACCACTGGACATTTAAGACAAAAAAAATCAGAATTGAAAATACCTCCTTCTTATAGATCAGTTCAGATTCTTCTCTCTTCCCCTTCCTTTCTCCTCTTCCTACCATAGGGAGTTGACCATAAGGAGTTAATCATGTGGGTCAGATTCTGGCATTTGAATGAGGCTTTTACAGATTGAATGTTTGTATCCCCCCTCTCCCCAGCTCCCATATCCATGTGTTGAAACCTAATCCCCAAGGTGATGGTACTAGGAGGTGGGGCATGGAGGTGATTAGCTCATAAGGGTGGGGCTGCAGGTAAGGGATTAGTGCCCTTTGAAAAGAAACCCCAGAGAACTCTCATACCCCTTCAGCCACAGGACACACAGTGAGAAACTGACCATCTGCAACCTAGAGAGACCTCTCATCAGAATTCAGCCTTGCTGGCACCTTCTCCTACTGTGAGAAATGGACATCTGTTATGTGTAAGCCACCTGGTATATGGTACAGGTTATGCGTGTGAGGATAGGTGTTGCATGAAGTCTCAGCTGCCATCTTTTAGTAGGAAGGACACACTAAACATGATGAAACAAAATAATGGAAAGAGCTTGACTCCTTCAGAGAATAACACTGTCCACTGTCCATTTTTCAGGGGACATTAGCTGCTTGCCCACTAGACAGAGAATAGAACCTAAAGCTCACCAGTGGCATCAAGTCACAGTGCAGAACCGTGACAAAGAACAGACTGTGCTTCAGGACTTTTCTACTTGGGAATGTTGTTCAGCTGCATGAAGAGAATTTTGATTACAGTGGTTTAATAAAGCTAGGCTTACATTTCACTAATGCCAGGTCTCCACAAAGGCATCAAGGTCCTAGGTTCTCTTAGTCTTTTGCTTTGCCATCCTTGACTGGTCTTTTTTCTTTTGATTGCTGCTCTAAGCCTGCTTCGATTCTAGCCTCCTGTCTGCACTCTGGAGAGTGTGAAGGCGGAAGAGGCAAGCACAGAGGGTCAGGGCTCATCATAACAACTTCTTCTTGCACCTTTATGGCCAGAGCGGTCATGTCGCCTCCTCAAGAGAGACCTGGAAATGGGATTTGGGAGGGCACATTGTCTTCAGAGTAGAACTGGGAACCTGGGAGTAAGGAGAGGAGGGTTTGGGTGTGTCAGGCAGGAACAACACTTCGGAAGAGGCTCCAGGCTCCCTGTTGAAATGGATGTGTCTCTGGCACTCTGCCCCCTTAGGATAGTGGGAGAATGGGAAGGAATCCTGAAAGATGTATCAACACTGGATCGACCCATCAACCCTGGCTGGAGCCATTTAGTGAAGCAGCATCACATTTCTTGTCCCATGTGCCACGGGGAAAATTGTACCTGTTAGGGCAGGAAGAAGGAATGGCTTCAGTTTAAAAACAGTGCAGTCCTTCCTCTGTATTTTCTCCTTATATTATATGGAAATTTACTCTGCTTCTCCTGCTCTCTCTTCCCTTCCCTGCTTTCCTTCCTTTTGTTCCCCCTCGTGGAGCCCCAGTGGCCTCAACCTAGACTGCACGGTATTATCACCTGGGGTGTTATAACAATTCCTGATACCTAGATCTCCCGTCAGACCAATTACATCAGCATCTTTGAAGAGGAGACCCAAGTCTCAGTATTTTTTAACTCTCCCAGGTGATTCCAATGTGCAGCCAAGGTGGAGAACCCCTGCCACTAGAGCAGTGGTTTGAAATCCTGGCCACACGTTAGAATCATCCAGGGGGCTTTAAAAAAATGCTGAGACCAATTCCCACCCCCAGAGATTTTGGCTTAATTGGTTCAAGGTGGGGGTTCCGGGCAGCTGTAGTGGTTAAAGCTCCCCAGGTGATTCTAACGTGCAGCCAGGTTTGCGAGGGGCTGCCCTAGACTCACACAACCAAGAAGGAAAGAATTTTTTTTTTCTTTCTGAGCAATAAAATTGCTAAAGTGCTGTCACCCAGCATGTTTATATGCATGGTTAGAACAGTGGTTCTCAAACTATGTGGCACATTAGACGCTCCTGGGGGAGTCCTAAACAATTCTAATTTCTAGGATCTGCTCTCCGAGACTTGAAATCAATGGTCATGGGGTGGGGACCTAAAATTATTCCTTTTTTTTTTTTAATAAGTGAAAGGATTTTTCAATTTTTTTAAAATGTATTTATGCATACAAGCTGGGGTGCAGGCCATAGGTGTGGGCCGGTGAGAGGGTTTACCAGAGACAGAGTGGGGAGCAGAACAGGCAGATCGACCGAAATACACTACTGAGGGGAGCAGCGGGCAAGACAGGAGAGGTCTGCTGCGCCATGTGGGACTCTCCCCTGCCGGGTATTGAACTCACGTGCAACTGCAGACAGCTCCACAGCGCTGAGCTTAACCCATTGCGCCACCAGGGAGCCCCTGCAATTATTCCTGTTTATTTTTAAAATTTCTCTTTGATTTGTATAGACAGCCAGGGTTGAAGATCACTGCATAATACCTGATGGTGATGATGATGATGAAGATGATGTCTGTCAAGTATTGTAACAGTGCCAGTAGGAGACAATGTTTCTTAAGGAGAGGAGTTTTCCATATTCTAGGGGTGCTGACCACCAGTGTGTGTGTCTTTCCCCCTGATCCTTATTCATTGTGATCTTTCTGCAGCCATAAAGAACTACCTTGTTTAAGAATAGGGCCTACTCATTTCTAGCCTGTTTTTTCCTGTCACTCAACATAACAAGTCTCAAGAAGTATTACAGATTAATTAAGAGTGTGGTTTAAGCTATCCAAATTCTGAAGTTACCTATTTAAGGCTGTATCCCCTTCTTTGTTTAAACGATGTCAGCTTTTTCTGTCCCCTTGCCGCCCCCCCATCAGTCTTTCTGTGGAGATCTTCGTCAAACTGGTTGCCTGGGTTGTGTAAACGGGAGCGCCAGCCCAACTGTGTTGTGGCTGTGACAGATGTTCCTGGTGATACAAGCGGCCTGCGCATCAGGAGCCACGGCTGCACCCGCTCAGCCTCTCCCCTCCCCTCTGGAGGGCAGCAGGTGCTGCTGGACAGCCAAGGACAAGGGCTGCGCCTTCCTGTGCACAGCTCAGCCCCGGGGAGGGGAGGATCACAGGCTGCAGAGAGAAGGGCGCAAAGATGCCCTGGGTGAGGATGTCGCCGAGGTTGGACCCAGGCCGGAAGTCACTAGGGGCAGACTCTGCGGTAGTTGTGTTGCCTCCCCCCTTGTCAGAGACCTTCCCTGCTCTGCCTTCTCTGCTGCTATCAGTTGGCTCCCTGGGATTTCGACATGTCCCCTTCTGCTGCTGGAGGGGGGTTACACACGCCCGCCTGATCTGCACGGGGCTCTTAGGATACAGGAGCCAGGGCCTTCCCAGGTGTCTCTCCATCCTACTCTAAACTTTCAGAAAAATTTCTTTAAATTTTATCTAAAAGTCCACCATGTAAATAAAGGTTACAGTTAGCACTTTTCTGGTGGGAGGGTGAGGCCCCAAATACTTCTGCAGACCCCCAAGTTTCTGCATGACACAGGTAGGACCCTGTTGACCTTCCCAGCTTGTCAAGGGGAGCACTGAGATTTTGGGCGCCCCTCAGACGCCAGGAAGGCCACTGCCCTGAACTCCTGCAGCCTGGGGACACAGTCCCTCTCCTGCCCGTCCTGACAACCAAGCCCGGTTGGGGTGAAGGCTGCTAGCTGTTCCTGCAGACCTGGTTTTGCAGACTCCAGGGGGCATGGCAAGATGAGAAAGACCATCTCTTGTTGCCCTCGCTGCGAGCGAGGACGGGCAGGGCAGCCGAGGGCGGTCCCTCTCAGCGCCCGGCTGCGCAGATTAGAAAAACCCAATCTGTTTTCACACTGCTTATGTCGGCAGTTTTTCGAGGTCCAGTGGAAATTGTTAATGTTCTTGTTAAATAGCATTTGGCAGCCAGGAGTGTGGACACTGACTAGAACACAAAATTAGGCCAGAATTTGAAAAATGAATTGGTTCCTTTTCTCTGATGTAAAAACAAAAGACATGAACAAGTTTTTCGGTTTCCTGAGTGTCTCAAGCACATCACTGCTGCCACTCAGGGCAGGGGAAATCCTTGCTGGGTCCATCCTGTGCACTCCAGGCGTCTAGCAGCCTCCAACAAACCATGACCACACGAAAGGGCTCCTCACGTGGCCACGTGGAGATATAATCACTCCAGGGCTAGAAGAGGGAGGGGCTTTTTCAAAGTCGGAAGGGAGAACGTTGGAGGCAACTTCAAAGGGGGTTTTCTGGGAAGGGTCCTCGGACCTGTCATCCCCGTGGGAGGAGAAGTTCAAAGGGTGGGAAAATAGAAATCTAGGTAAGTTTGGGATCCCAAAAGAGAGGACCCTGGGGCCTCAATTTTGTGGTCTCATCTGTGGAAGCTTCCAGTTTGGGAGTGTTTGGAAGCTTCTCACTCTCCTTGTGGTGCAGGGAAGGCAGCTGAACATGGCTGTTTCTGGACAAGGTTTGAAGAAGCAGTAGAGAGAGGGCTGACGGGCCCAAAGAGCCAGAGAGAGAGGGGGAGGATGAAGATGCCAGGGCTTAAGGAAGGGAGATTAAGAAGGAAAAACAGACAAGACATATCTCAGGAACGGACAATGGGGGTGGGGAAAGAGCCTACAGATCTGGCCTCTGTCCATCAAAGCCCACCAGAGCTAGGTCCCGCCCTAACTGTGTCACCCACAGGAAGTGGAGCTGTTCAGGGGAAGTCTTAAACTAATGGGAGACATCTGCTGTGGTGACATCTCTCTGCCATGGCGGGATGAGCTTTTTTTTTTTTTTTTTTTTTTTGTGACACCAAATAGGATGGGAGTTGGAAAGTGAGTTTATGTTCAGTTTTAGAAAACAGCTCCCTACACTCACACTGAGTTTGTGCAATTTGCTGAAGAAAGCATTTCTCTTATTGGACAAAGAGCACCTTCTTTGTTTTGAGAGATACCTAGGACTGCCGTTTCCACCAGAGTCCTTTTTCACACACGCAGGGCATGTTGGCTGAAAGGGTAGCTGATTTGTGCTGTTCCCAAAAGACCAACCAACAAACCTGTTCTTGGATCATGGTGTTTACAATTGGTAGAACTATCTCTGGAGTGTTTGGTTTTTGTCAGACACAGGGTGTTTAGAGCGAAGAATCAGAAAGCAGAGCTCGGTAAGGCTTATAAGTGCAACAGGGTGGGCCCCAGGGAAAGGGGCGGTTCCAGGTTTCCTGCCCCACCCAAGGGAGGGTAGAGCTGAGCAGGGAGAAGACAGGAGGAAGGAAGATTCAAGAGTGGAGAAGAGGACCTGGAGGAGGCACATGGGAGGGAGACATGTGAGGGAGCTGAGCTTGCTTCTTGGCCTTGGACTTGTACCGGGCCTTGTTTGACGGGGAAGGAGACACTTGAAAGAGACAGAGACATGAGTGGGAGACCCGTTGGGAGGCCGACAATGAATGGCAGACTTTACCTTGATTTGTATTTTGGTTTTCCTCCTTTCGTCCCAGACTTGCCTGCCCCCTTCTGCCCCTCTCCTATGGGTCCCCACCAGAAGGTGCCTTAGACTTGTGACAAGCTTTTGGGCCTCAGTGGCTCTGCTTTGGGTCAATCCTGTTTGGCTGGGCATTTACCCACATGGGGATGAGTAACTTTGGGTGTTTCATATGGAAACTATTTTACAGTATCTATTCTTTCCCTTCTCTTCTATTTATTGCGCACTAATTTTCTATTGCACACTAGTTGCATTAAAATTATTTTCTGTTGAAGGTCTTATGAACTAGAGTGTGTTTTGTCATAATGTGGTGGATGGTAGAACCCACTTAGAGCAGGCAGGTTTGGGGGCTCTGGAGTGCCTCTCACCTTTCCTGTAATGCAAGGACAAATTTGGAGCACTCATCCCCTCTCTGCACTGAAGTAACACACCCAGGATAAGACCAGGGGGACATCAGACCTGGACTCAGCCTGGTGTTCTACCTCTTGTGCTGTGGAGTTGGTGTTTCCATGCTATGCAGAGAGCCTGGGCATTTCTGCTGTACCATCTACTCCCCTCTGCCTTTCCTGCTCCCCCTAAAGGCCCTGCCCAGCACCTTGAGAGTACCCCAAAGTGAAAAGAAAAGATCAAGACCCCATATTGCCAAGACAGTCCTACTGGAAGGTTCTCATGTGACGAGAGCAGACTGTGCTGGGCGTGAGAGGAAGGTCTCAGGCAGGGCCTCTGCACACAGGTCTCTCTCCCCTTTGGATAAATTTGGGGCATTTTTGATCAGTACACTGATTGAGGAGTCCTATTAGCTTTTGTAGTAAGGCCAGGGTTGTAAATAATCTGAAATACCACAGACATTCCAGTGCAAGCAAAGAACAGTCACGGCATCCCCAAGTTCTGCCTGAACAATGGTGAATGATTGTTGTATCATTCAGAATTTTACTAGATTTTATTTTTAACTTATTTAGAAAAATCACAGAACCAATAGCAATATTGCTGGTGGTGCTTCAGAGGCCAATGCTGCACATCTCCACCTACTATCTTGGGGCAGCTGCTGGTTTTTGAATAATGATGTTTTCTGGAACAGCCAGACCTGAATATTTGCATATTTAAATACAGATCATGTAGTTTCATTTATTCATTATATATACAGATTTATTTATTGTTTTTTTTTTCATTTTATTTTTAAAATGACTTTCCTTGGGTTTTTCGTTTATATTCCAATTAAGATTTTGATGACTTATTTTGAAATTATGTGCATAAGTAAGTTATGTTTATTTGGCACAGTATCAACACTACAAAATCTTTATTATTGAAAGGGGGCACCACAAGGGGAGAAATCAAGTTCCAGTGTCCTAAAGGCAATGAGAGCAATTCTACAAATTTTCCACTGGAGGGCGCAAAAACCCCACCTAAAAGGGTCAGTGACACGTACTGGAGACTGCAATTTCTCCCTCTTTAAATCAATAGTGATGCAAATTGCTATTACAGTTACTCACGCCTACACCCCTCCAGGCCTTTCCCTCTCTTTCTACACAGGAGGGATTGTTTGTTCCTAGAGCGTTTCGTTTCCTCTTTTGTGTCTTCTTCACAGGTGTGTAAGCTCCAGCTTCTATTCACACCTAGAGGTGAATAGAACACTGCTTGTGTTTCTGCCTTGCCTGAGGCTCAGTTTCAAGGCTATAGAGATGTCCAGTTGCTTGGGGCACGGCTGCTTTATCCCTCTGCTCTGCTCAAAGTCAGATAAATCAATCTGTATTTTGAAGAATTTTAAGCTAGACCATGCACCACACCTGTGTGGAAGTTCCCGCGCTGGTGTTGCCGCCTACGGGTGGCCAGAATTGTCTTCAGCAGAACCGTGTCAATGAGGCAACTCTTTTGATCTTAAAAAAGAGGGAAATAACCAAGGAAGGGGGAAAGCTTCTATATTTTAAAAAGTCTGTCTAGCCCCAGTTGGAAAATATTTTTCCGTACAGCATGTGTGCATGACCTCGGGCCAGTGCAAAGGCCTTAGCCGCCTGAGACCTATCTTTGCTGTGACTCAGGAATCTCTATTTTCTTTGTAGTGCATCAAACCCATTTGCTTGGGTTTACGCTCCCATTTAGACTGGTAAATGATTTCTGAGGCCTGTCAGAGAAAATGATGACTGTGTGAGGGGCAGAGCTAGGCCTGCAGAGCGCTCGTCCCCACTGTAAGGATGAGACGCCCACACCCTGGGAGGCCAGGCGGGCAGACCAGGGTAAGAAGGCAGAAGGAAAAAGAGAAATACTAGAGGGCCTCACTTACAGGAGGAACAGAGGGAAGCGAAACGAAGGGTCAGGAGAAAGACAAAACTTGCAAACTGACTTGATCTGAGATCTGAGGCATATTGGGGCGGGGGGAGGGAAGAGCACAAGGGACTGTGGGATGGCTCGGGGTGCTGTAGTGGGGGAGAACTATGGGGAAGACCCACGAGGGGAGAAATCAAAAAATGTCCAAAAGTGGACAATGATGCAAGAAAATACATTTATATTTTTTAAAAAGAGTCCTCTCAGGTAGGGGGAGCCAGGGGCCCGCACAGGGATGGAACATCTAGGAGGATGTCGGCTAGTGGTCACGGTCTACCTCATGTGTGGGTGGGGCAGCTTTGATGTTTATAATGTAAAGAAACAAGACTAGCCCCGGAAGTGGACCATGCCCAGACAACGATGAGATGGTGTCATGAACTAAAGATTATGGCAAAGCTACATCTGTGTACCTGAGGTGCAAAACGGAAAACCAAACACAAAAGTGGGAAGGAATAAGGAGTAGTAAGTAAGGTCACACTAGCGGCTTTGAGAGCCTGAGCCCCGACTGAGGCCGGATTTCCAGGCCCAGCCTAAGCCGACCAGGCTGTTCTTCGTTGCACTTCCGGCTCCTGTGTGCATATCCACCATGCAACCTTGGAAAAAGAAAATGTTCAAAGATTCATGACTCCATTGAGGGGATCCAAAAAGTTAGAGAACACATTCTTAGTCCTTTCAAAAATAGAACACTAGAGCATCCCTGGCGGCCTACAGGTTAAGTCCAGGTACTAGCACCCCGATGGCCCAAGTTCAATCCTGGCCAGGGAACTAAGCCATATAGGGCACAGCAGACTCTCCTGTCTTGCCCACTGCTCCCCACAGCAGTGTTCTGATCCCCACTCTGACTCTGGTGAATCCTCTCACCCCCCATACCTCTGGCCTGCACCCCAGTTCTTCTACAGAAAAATAAAACAAAATACAAAAACAAAAGCAAAAACAGAACACCATTAAGGAAGTTCCTAATTCTTTTTCTTTCCTCTAGTTCAAGATGTAGCCCGTGGGTCAAATCCAGTTTGCTGGCTGTTTTGTAAATAAAATTTTATTGCAATGGTTTCAACTGGGATGATTTTGCTGCCAAAAGAAGGTTTGCAAAGTCTGGAGACAATTTGGTTGTCACAGGCAGGATTGGGGGTGCTCCTAGTCATGTTCAGGGTGCCTGTGTCAGGGTCAAGTCCGGGTGAGGTGAGCACACTGCCACCTGCACCGTGGAGAAATGTCGGGCAAGCAAACTGCCGATGGTACAGGCTGGGTTGAGAATCTCTGGTTTTACTGGAATCCAGCCACATTCATTTGTTTCTGGATTTCTTTGGCTGTTCCACCCTGTTCCAGCCTCAGAGTTGAGTAGTTGAGACAGAAATCACCTGGCCCAAAAAACCCTAAAATAGTTCCGATCTGCCCCTTTACAGAAAACATTTGTCAACCCATATCTAGCTCACTAATCAAGAACAACCAGAAACAAGACAATATGTATTATTTTTTTAAGTGCACTGTTTTTGGTCTGTAATATGGGCATGATCCTTTACAAGTCCTGTTGGTTTTGCCCCTGTTGGTTATGTTTTAATTCTATTTCCTCTGATTACCACCCAGTTATCTACTTATTATAGCCTGGCTTACACTGAGCTGAGCCCACTGCCATTCAAACCCAGGCACATCCCTGCTTTCTAGGGGGCTTCTAGTCCAGTGGGGGAGACAGACATTCATTAAACCATCACTCCAATGAATGTATGACAATGAGAACTGGAAGGCTGAGACAGGTTGCATGACAACTGCCTGAGGAAGTTAAGTGAGGATAGAAGTGAACTTAACTGTGTGTGTGTGGGGGGGCGGTCAGCATGGGAACCCGGGCCAGGTGTAGGTGAAGCTGGCGTGCGACATCTGTGAGACTCAGTGAAACTCTGTGGTCAGGTTATATGTTGAACCTTTATCCCAAGAGCATAAAGAGTGAAGAGAAGCCATCGAGGGGCTGGAGGAGGGGGAATGGATCAGATTTGCATTTCAAGGCTGAAATTGTCTAAATTGAAAAAAAATGATCTCATTAAAAAACGCAGTTTCTTTTTTTAAAACAACTAGCTGATTAACTGTAAAAATTCTAATTAAACTACTGTGTTCATTTTTTTCTCTCCCAACATAGTGAAAAAACTGAATTCAAATATGATCATTTGTAAAACATGTTTTACAAAACAGGGTTGTCTGTGTAGACTGAGCTGGATTTTAGCCCATGGTGATTTCTAAGATCATACTTCTTTTGAAAATAGGTTGTGTGTGTGTTTTTGTGTGAGAGTGTGTGTTTGTCTTGACGTTGCTAGAATTCCCAGTTCTTACTATGCCTTCTAAGTTTCTCAGGACTTTAAAAATATACTCACCAGAGAGTTAATGAATCATTGTATAAATTCTTTATAGTGTAGACCATCCAGTTTTTCTGTGGTTTTAAGGTAGTTTTGGTTTCCTTTTTGTCTCATCTATCTAACTGATCATTTCTAACACAGAACATTTTGTTACTGTCCACAACCTATTCATTATTTATTAATAGCACTTTTGGGAACTTAGGCTACCAATCCTTTATGTGACAAAATCAACCAAATACGCTGTCGTATGGGTTAAAAGAAGGAGAAAAGGATAGAGTGCGTCATAGGATGTGATTTTGGTTATTGTTCTTTTAATGATTGACCATCACCATTCAAAAAACAATTATTTTTGTATGACAGTGGTGTTGTCAAACCACCAAATCCAGCTGGCTGCCTGGATTTGTACATAAAGTTTTATGGAATACAGTCACATCATTTGTTTACGTGTCGTCTAAGACTGCTTTTATGCTACAATGACAGACTTCAGCAGTTTCACCAGAGACTGTATCACTGTGAATCTGAAATATTTACTATCTGGCCCTTTAGCAGGAGAAGTTTGATGACTCCTGTTCTGGAGAGTAGATGAAGCTATTTATATATTCTTGTAATATAAATGCATTTAGTGGTGACTACGTACATCGCCTTTGCCTTTTTATGGCCACCCTAAAACCCTGCATCTTCCCACAGGTCGGGTAAACCCCTGTTAAGGACTAAAATAGTTTTCAGCACTTATGACCTAAGCAACACTTCACTAAGCATTTTATATACATTATCACACATAATCCTCCTGCAGCCTGCAAATTAGATATTATTATCCTCATTTTGCAAATGAATCAATTTAGATTAGTTAAATAACATGTCTAAGTTCATAAAACCCGTAAGTGGCAGAAATGAGAATTTTATTCCATTTCTATCTCTTTCCAGCGCTGCTAACCTCTCTACCCTATTGCGGTGAACACCCTGTCTATTTTCTATCAGCCAATCGAGTAAGGAAAATGACTGTTGGGTTTGCAAGTAATATCTAGTTTCCCGTAAAGGGCCGACAGTTGTCAACTAAACAGAGCCTCCAAGAGCAGAGCTCCACTGCCCTTTGGGAAAACCAAACAGATTCTACTTGACATGGGTGTTGGAGGCCCACTTGGGTCATCGAGGGTTACATCCTCATACATGTTTTCTGGAATTCATTTCTGAGAGACTTTAATTTCATCTTCAAACATGGAAAGAGAAAAAAAAATCTATACAGAAATATCTCTTGATCACCTTGGGGTTCCACTATATGCCACATGCAAAGCTCTCCGTTGCCTAAGACCAGAACACTTGATGGCCCTAAAGAATGATGAAAGAGGCTCTCCTTCCCAGCCCCATCTGTCGGCACTTTAGTATTTGCATTTCACAAGCCAGATGACTCGCCTGATGAGAATGATGCTGTTGACATCACAGGGCAGTTGCCTCAGCGGCTCCAGCCCCAAGATGCTGGGGAGTGCTCCAGTGACAGATTATGGCATCGCCCACAGCAAATCGAAACCCTTGATCTGTTAGTCAAGCCTACTTGACTGCAATAGAACTCACCAGATGGAACCCTAGTCCCCTCTTCCCCAGACGCACAAACTGATTTGTGAAAACAAATTCACATCAACTCTCAGTTGTTTGAATTCAACAAGTTATTTTCAAAGGAGCCAGGTATTTGGTGTAATTCAAATTTCCCTTGAAGCATTTTGTTTGAAAAAAGAATGTATTTTTGAATGACTCTTCCAAATGGTAGAAAATAATACTGCACTCGGGTGGGTTTTTCCTTACTCTAAGATAAACCAGGAATTATTTTAAATCCATTCTGAACACAACAATACTCCATTAACCTCCCTGGTCTAGAGACAGGCCACTAGGGTTGAGCAAGTTAAAAAATAGAATTTTTTAAGTCCCCAGCTATAAAACGAATTACCCAACAGATGCAGCAGACTCTGAAGGAATCATTAAGAGCTATTTAGCTAAATAATATCTGTGCTAACAAGTCCCACAAAACAGATTTCCGTGACAATGTGCATTCTACAATGGCCCTAAACACACATCACACCATAAGGGTTCTATCAACTAATTAATATAGGACAAGTGCTTTAAAAAATGAAATTAACTGAATAAGATTCTCTTAACTGATCTCCCTATTTAAATGGCACAAAAAAGAGCTATTTGCATAACTCAAAGAGCCCTAAGTCTTCCTTTGGCTTCCCTCTGACCTGTGAAGGCAGGAACTTCCCATGGTTCTGTCTCCCACTTGCCCTTTTAGCAATTTTCCCGGCAAATACGTGTATAGAGCAATTCTTTGATGCTACTGCCCTGGCAGGTGTGATGAGGCTTCTCAACTTGTAAAAGTCTGTCCTGATCATCTTCAGAGATATTCATTCATCTAGTCTTTTAACAACATGTATTGAGCTTCCACTGTGTACCAGCCAACTGATGTGGACAGACATTGGCTACCTTCATTCCTTCCCTTTAGCACTTCTGCCTTAGTCAGTACTGCTGGTCAGTACAGTTTCACTTGGGAGAGCTCTTGAAGCTCAAGTAAATGCATCATAGAAGCCTTCTAACTGAGAATCCATGAGTGGTTTGCTCCAACCGCACGGTGACCTTGAGTCACTATCAGTAGGTTGCACCAAAACTTTCTAGCTCTCAAAAATACAAACCAGAAAGTTATACTACAGAGACTACACAAACAGGCAGGTGATAAGTCCCAGCCTGTTCCTCAAAACCAGTAATGTCCTACCCAGGTGTCTGGCCTGACTCCTTAATGTTGTCATGTAAATTCAAGGTAAATAATGTCTGTGCTAACTTACACCCTGATATTCTTCTGCTTCTTATATTAGATTCAGCATTGTCCCCAAATTGTAGTTATGAGGTTGCATACTTTTCTTCTCTGGCTTAACATTTGGGAAGTGGATGGTGGAAGAGTATGGGCTGCCCATCTTTAAGTCTAAATTCCACATCCAACTTCTCTGGACATATATGTGGTCTTTAAGTTGCTCATAATCTTGTAAGATGAATAGTCAATCAATAGCTGCAATCCAGTGTGATAGATCAATAATAGAGCTATGTATAAAGCTTTTGAAGTGCACGAAGAATGGTATGACCATTGTAGTGTTGGCCAGAAGATTGGAAATGGCTTCTCAGAGGGAGGGATGGAACACCGAATCCTGAAAGTCCATTTGACCTGGAGGATATGGGTGAAGGAGGAACAACAATGAGTATGAGAAAGCTCCCTGAAAAACAGAATGCAGGTCAGGCTTGCATTGGTAGTTTGGTACAACTGGGGCATCTGGTACAAGGCAGGGGACTGCTAGAAATAAGAGTTTGATAGATACACCGGGTTTGCAAAGCCAAGAGCAAAACCTTTTTTTTTTTTTAAATTAAGTATGCTAAAAATTTTTAAAGAAAGCAACATTGTTTCTTTTTGTCATTGGGTCAAACATGGTGCCTTGTTCTTCTTAAACACCCACCAAATATTGAATAAAATATTGAAGTAATGTTTTTCAAACATTTATGGACCCATTCTGCACAATGAGCTGGATCATCAGTATGATAAATGGAATTTGAGTATAAACTGTTCTTAAAACATGGGAAGCAAGACACCTTTAAACACGGACAAAGGTGTTCTTGGAATGAGTTGCCAATTGTTGACTAATATAACTACATATACCACAGGGGATGGCACTGGATATGTGGAAGGGTGGATATGTGAACACTATATGGAAAGATATAGGGGGATGACTGGTTTTTATTTATTTATTTATTTATTTATTTATTTATTTTTATTGTTATTTATGTCTTTTACATTTTGTATTCCCCTTGGGCAGCCCACCACCAATTCACCCGTGATCCATCTCCATGGTGCCCTGTATTCGCCTCTCTTCCATTTTGTGCCTTTATCCTCCCCTCCTGCCCCTCCCACCGCTGAGTGTCTCTCTCCCACCCGGCCCCCCTATAGTCCTGTTATAAGTGAAACCAATCGATATTTTTCTTTTTCTTTCTGGCTTATTTCACTGAGTATGATTCCCTCTAATTCCATCCATGTCGCTGCGAATTGCATGTGATTATCTTCTTTGAATGCTGAATAGTATTCCATTGCGTATATGTACCACATCTTCTTGATCCATTCATCTATTTTTGGACATCTGGGTTACTTCCATACCTTTGCTATTGTGAATAGTGCTGCAATGAACATACGGGTGCATGTATCCTTTCGGATTAGGGTTTTTGTGTCCTTTGGGTAAATTCCCAAAAGTGGTATTGCTGGGTCGTATGGGAGCTCCATGTTTACCAATTTGAGGAATCACCATACAGCTTTCCATAGTGGTTGGACCAGTTCACATTCCCACCAGCAGTGTAGAAGAGTTCCTTTTTCTCCACATCCTTTCCAGCATTTGTTGTTGCCTGTATTTTTAATGTGTGCCATCCTCACAGGTGTGAGGTGGTATCTCATAGTGGTTTTGATTTGCATTTCCTTGATTATAAGTGAT
>PVIJ01021085.1:0-19328 GCA_004024925.1 Scalopus aquaticus | reverse complement strand
ACTGGGCTTTGGTCTCAGCCCTGGTACAGTTTCACCAGGGTTTCCCTTCGGCGGCACACAGCGAGTTTTCCCATGAGACAGAGACTTAGTTATACTTAAAGAACAGGTTTATTAGGGAAAGGGACGGGGAAGTAAAGACGCTTGCACAGACACAAGCGGGCAGGTTTGCCTCTGCTGAGGGAGGCCAGTGAAGAGAAGAACTGACATGGTGAAGGTCATGGGTAGGCAGGCAGGCCACTGCCCTGCAGAGGGACAGAGTCGGTAGAAAGGACACCTGAATAGGCAAAGGTGGGCAGAAAGATGGCTGCCCAGCGTTCTTGCAGGGATGGCACTGATATAGCCTTTTTTTAGTCGGGAGGGGGTCATCTTTGAGGATGGCTCCTCTGTTACTGATTTTGAATAACTAATTAGAATTAGAAAGGAGACAGGAGATTCTCCAATGGCATCAATGTCCATATCTTTACCTTCAGCTCAGCAGTCTGATAGTGCTGGGCCTTATGCTTTGTAACTTAGGAGCTGGCACCTAGGGATTCTGGTTATTATTGTGCTAATGTTGTGTTAACTCCTTCTACCTCCACCTCCTTGTGTGAGTCAGGTTTGTCTTGTGGTGCCCCTTCCATTAAGTTCTATTTCCTCCATCATTAGCCCCCATCCCCCCTCCCACCATATCTGGCCCAAAATCTTTTTGGGAGTTGAAGGGAGGAGATCCATTTTCTGTACCTGCTTTCTGCTGGAGTGGGACATAGATCTGGCCCTACCTAAAGGGCCTGAGATATGCTCTTCCTAACACTAGTCCCTGAGCTATGTATTATTGCTGGTTTTGGAAGGAGGCATACAGAGTCCAAGGAGTGGGGTGTCTGGACAGGCTGTTTCTCTTCTGTGGGGTGGCTGTGTTTAGTTTTTAGAAGCACCAGTTATGTAAAGAGAAGTCTGTGGGAGACTTAAGACTGTTAGAAGCGGGCCTCCCTGGTGGTGCAATGGGTTAAGCGCAGCGCTGTGGAGCTGTCAGCAGCATGGCTGTGAGTTCGATGCCCTGCCAGGGAGATTCCCACATGGCGTAGCAGACCTCTCCTGCCTCGCCCACTGCTCCCCTCAGTAGTGTATTTCCGTCGATCTGCCTGTTCTGCTCCGTCTCTGGGGAACCCTCTCACCACCCCACACCTCTGGCCTGCACCCCAGCTTGTATGCAAAAATAAAAATAAATCTTTAAAAAAAAAAAGACTGTTAGAAGCAAATTTACAAAAAGATAAAATAGTTTCATATAAAAAGTGCTGGTTGAAGAGGTCTAGAAATAAATTGTTAAGTTACTGAAACATGTTTTTTTTTCCTGTAACCATAGTGAAAAGGCTGGCGAGGGCCAGAGTTTCCATGAAGGACAACTGGGTTCCCAGCTTTGTTATTAAATCTCTGCCCACTAAGGGAGTTGGACAACTGGGAATAATACGGAAGGAATGCTTCCCGTGACCTGCACCATGTTGGGTCTTCTCTTCACTGACCTCCCTCAGCAGAGGCAAACCTGCCCCCCTCAGAGGGCCAGCTCTTTCTGCCCGCTTGTGTCTGTGCAAGCGTTCTTTACTGCCCTATCCCTTTTCCTAATAAACCTGTTTAAGTATATTAACATCTCTGTGTTGTGGAGAAACTCACCGTGTGCTGCCGAAGGGGAGCTCTGGTGAAATCTTTCCCAGAGTGAACCCAAGGACCCCGCTCTCAAAATCATCAACTCCAAAATGCCATCATCTGGCACCCAACGTGTATAAAACTTCTTCACGGGGGTCTTTTTTGTGACCATCTCTCTCTGCAAAGCAGCAGAGGAAGCTCCCCCAAAGGCTGCCAGCCTGTGACCTGCAGGCCTCTCTTTTAGCAAACCTGTCTCTTTGGGGGCAGCTGTTTCTGCCCACTAGTGTCTATGCAAGTGTCCTTTATTCTTCTCTCCCTTTCTATAACAAGCCTGCCCTTTTGGGTATAACTAAGGCTTCTGTCCTGTGCAGAAACTGGCTGTGTGTTGCTGAAAGGGGAGCTCTGGTGAAACTTTCCCCAGAATTAACCCAAGGACCCTGCTCTCTGAACCCAACTCCTCTCCAAACTGACTCCACCTCCCTTCTTAATCCTGGGCCCTTAACACTTTGTGGTCCGCTCACATATTAGTACGCGTTTTTGTCACCAGTATCAGGTAGCCGCTCACGTATTAATACGTGTTCATTTAGTCTCCGGTTTTTCACGCCATGGTGGTGGATTTATTTGGAACTATTTCTTTGATCATACTCAGTCTAGAAGCTTTACAATTGTTTTGATGAAAGTGTAAGGTGTTTTATGAGAGATATTACAGTTTTTTTAATATCCAGTAGTTCAAGAGTTGTGTGTGTTTTATTGAATGCTTATACCATTCATGCGGTGGCACAAAAAATGGCTGGCCCCAAGGGCTGGTAAGTTTAAAGGGCACCGGCACACAAAGTGTTAAGAGGAATTAACTGTGTCCTATTATGTGCTTCATTTGTTTGGGGTGCTGGTTAATTTTTGAGTAATAAACCATTTTGAATACTTCGTTGCTTAAAGTAACCACATTTACTAAGTTCATGATACTGCAGGTTGGCAATTTAGGCCCATCTGAGTGGTTCTTCTGTTGGTCTTGATGGGCTGGTTCATGCTGTCTCAGCTGATTGGTGGCCAGGTGGGCAGTGCCGTCTTGGGTTATAGTGAGAGAGAGCACGAGTGAGATTACTAGAAATGGTGACGGGAGAGAGGAGACCCTGTGTGTTTATTATGTTGTGCGCAGCCCAGGCTTGTTCACGTGCAGAGATTTCAGGGTTTTTTTGAGCTCCTGCTCACATGATGGCTGTTAGTGTCACATTGCTGGAAGTGAGCCACGAGGCTGGACCCACGGTTAATGTGGGAGGGCTCTACCCAAGCGAGTGACTCTAGGGAGGCAAAACATGTTTGATCATTTCTAGTAGTCTGAGTTGTTGTATTTGACACACAACTTTGGGATAGGTAGGGTAGAGAAAATCTGAGAGGGATATGAAGGGAGAGGTAATAGGGGTGGGTGATGGATTGCAGGGAAGAGAAGGTGATATTTCAAGATGTCTCACCAAGAAGAGTGAAAGGGTAGTGATGCCCTGGATGTAATGGAAATGGGAGTGGTTAGGAGATATTTGGGGGAACAAATTTTAATTTTTCTAGGTTTGTGAGCTCATAGAGGTGCTGGAGGTGTTATGCTGACAGAAAGCAAAGAAACTCTATGCTATTATACCCGATATGTTTGTTGGGGGGAAAAAGGACGTCTGCAACAAACTCCACAGGAAGGTTTATGGACCCCCACTGTTAAAGTATGTTACGGGTTCAAGTAACGACAGAGTCAATCCGATGTAATCACAAAGTGGTGGTTTATTGCTAGCTCGAGCTAGGGTCCCAATTAGCCCAAAGTACCGACACAGCGGTCTAGTAGGCTAAAATGGAGACCCCCAGCACAGTGTTGGTGCAGCTTATAAAGGCAATTACAGATACAAAGGAATTTAGCAACTATACAGAATTTGGCAATACATCAAAAAGGGGGGTGGTCTCAAAGTAGATGGTCAGGGCTGTTATCTTTTAGTGTCCCTGAAGCCTTTTGCCCCTGCTGGGGGAGTCTATAGACCTTGAAGTTTTACTGCCGCCTGGGGGAAGTGTATCTCAGGTTACAGTCCTTGAAGTTTTACAGCTGCAGGGTGCCAGACTGTGGCACCTTGCTTTATCAATGGCCATTAACATTCTTACTTTTACATACTTCTACACCACCTCAAGCCAGAGAGATCCAAGACCCCTAGGGCTACGAATCCCAGAATTCCATCATCCAGAAGAGAGGATTACTGGAAACTGAGGAGTGGAGTTAAGCAGTCATGTTGGCTATATAATGAGGGCTTTTGACCTTGGGGGTCTCTTGCTTCTTACCGGGCTACAGCGTGCCATTGGGGTTTCCATCTCTTCGGATCTGGTAGGACGTATTTGGAGATTTATCCCTCTCCCTCACTTTCTCTTTTGTCCCCAAGTTATTTATTTTTTTATTTCCCTTCCTTTTGTAAATAAACCCTTTTATTAACCTTTTTGTGAGTGCCTGCCACCGTTCTTATTATAAGTCCTTTTTAAGCGCACGAGTGAGAACCCACAGTCAGGCACCCCATTGTATATCGGGGTTGCCCTGTAACATGTTGTCTGGTGATCAATGTCCCTGAACGATATCCTTCATAATAAACTGTTTTATACTTACCATTAATACATAATAAAAGTTTTATATTACCATTACTATCAGCAATATTTGAAAGGCCAAACCAAAAAAATAATAAAGTTTACTTCTAGATGATATGATCTCCATGATTTTCCCCATTTTCATGGCTATTTTTATATATTCAAATTTTCTATATTAAATATTATTATGTGTGTAAATAAGAAGGTTAACCTCATTCATTGCATTGCATTGCATAAACAATGTGTGAATTAGTAATTAAGAATGGATTACTCATTTATTTTTGAAATCTTATTTTCTATACTTGGACTAAATTTGTTGCTATCATTGCATCTTTTTGTCTCTCAGGACATTGTTCCTCTTGGGGCTTGCTTTGGATATTTTTTTTGTAAACTCAATTATATTTTAAGTTCATTAGAGACTTTTGAAGCAGGGCCTCCAAGGACTTTTTTATTCTGTTGTCTTCTGCATCCCTGTTGTGATAAGGGAAACAGTCATGAGTTTAAAAATTTGCCCAGAGAAAATTGACCGCTCACTTTGACAGAGTCAGAGAAGCTTCTCAACTACTCCTTGTCCTCTGAACTTTTATCTTTCTTTTTATCTACAGAGAGTACAAGGAAATATTTACTGATTTTAAATTAGGATGGTACTTCTTTTCAATTCAGAAGCCATGCACATATATATGTGATGAATATATGTTCTCAGGGATAAGGGACTGGACATGCTTTTAGGCAATCCTGCTTTTAGATGTTTTTGTGCACTGTGAGGTTCATTTGTAAGGTCATTTGAGTTACGGTTTCCAGATGAAACAATAGAGACTATTCAAGGTAAGCCCTGGAATGTTTTCAAGTCAGGTATATTTTAACGTGTAATTTATAGAGAAGGTAATGTGATTGTTTTATTCCAGTGAAACATATGAACCATAAATTTAATATTGCTTGTTTTTGATAGTTTGAGAGTCATTCACTTTCAGATTAATTATAGAACACACAAATGTATTATAGAGAGAATGTGGCAGAACTAATTTTGTTGATGATTCAGTTGGTGCAATCCCAACTAGAGTGGTTTGATTGACACAAAGATAAAACTTTACTAATCTATCTTTACTTCTTTCCCTTTCTCCAGCTATCCTGCTCATTTATTTCAAACTATCTATCTACTTATTTCCCATCTATCTCAATGACCTTGGGAAAAATTCCGTTTTCTAAAAATATTCCCCCTCTTCAGTATTGTAATCAGAAGACCAGAATTTGGTCCACTTTTCACCACTGAATGCCAATAAGTAGAGACAGGAATTGAATCTTTAAGGTGTGCTTTAGTCAGACATCCAGCAATCTGGAAGATGTGGGTGGCTAACACCCTAAAGAAACCACCTTCACTTTTCATTTCCAGCTGGCTTTGTATGATGAGTTGAACAAAGCCAGGTCAGCAGTAAGCAGGCCTTCATCGCTGCCAGGAACTTATGATGTCCAGCCCTGGAGCTCCCTATCAACCACCCGGACAAATGGCCTCATGCTTGACCCATGTGCTGGGCTGGTCTTCACACATCACTGGCTCCTTGCCCCTCCCACATGGGTCCCTCGATGGGAAATTAACGCAGAATAGACAGGCCATAAACAGGATGTGTGTGCAGTTCCTACTCCCCCATGCCTCTTGTCTGCGCGACCTCCTCCCCTACCTAGCCCATCAGTATCAGTATCACCTGCTTGCAAACTTTTTGTCTGCAGAGCCACGTTAACATTTCCTTTTCTGTCAGGATGTCTGTAACTCGCAGTAACTCACTTGTAGTGAATCTGCACTGGGGGCAGCTGCTACTACTCACCTCACAAAGACAAAGGGCTTCATTGTCTCATCTCTCGTTGCGTGCAGTTACTTCATAGACATTTGGGGTATATTAAAGCAGTGAAAGTCAGTTAAAATAAAGCTAATTTGTCTTGTGAGAAGACTCTTCTTTTTGTTTCCTTATATTAAAGAGCTTGAAGACCTAGACTAGTATGGTCCCATATAAATATAGTGTAAATGCATTTGCAGTTTTGAGGCAATCTTATCACGAAGAGGTAAAAAGAAATAGATGATCTTAATTTAATGGATGCAAAATACTAAATGTATTTGAACATGTTTTCAGTATGGAATTACAGATGGTATCCTTTATATATAATTTCTTCCAAGTCTTGAAAAAGATGTATATTTCAGAGTATTAGCACATCTCAATATGGACCAGCCACATCTCAACTGGCCAATATCCATGTAGCTAGTAGCACGGTAATGGGCCCTGGAGGCCTGAGCATTGAATAAAGAGAACAAAGAGTCAAATACATGGATGTCACTCATTGAGGTATTGGAAGAACCACTAGTGTTTTACTATTGCTCAGACCCTGAATTTGCAGGATCTTGGATATCAGTGTTCAGATCACTTTGAAGATAAACTGAGCTGGTAGAAATTGTGTCATCAAAGAGGTCAATTATCTGCTTGGTGGATATGACCTTTTATTTTTGAATACATAGATTCATGTGTTTCTAAAGTCAAACCTATGTAAAAGGTAAACTGGTAGACATGTCACTTCCTAATAGTATGTTTATTCTTTTTTTAAATGATGGGAAACATCAGAGAATGTTTGTAGATGGACTTAATTGAGAACTGTGGAAGACATGAGCTATGCGAGAAAGACAGTGAGGGTGAGGAGAGGGAGATACTTTCTGCAGGGTTGCAAGCCTACTTGAGATGCAAGAGATAGGCTTCAGAAAATAAGAAAAATCATGCCAACTATGTGTATAATGCTAATGAGTGTTACTGTAAGCATGTTAGATGGTTGATTTCATTTAAACCTCCTGGCAACCCTGCAATGTAGCGTCCCATTAACTCCATTTTACAGAATAGGAAGGTGGGAGAACAGAGAGATTAAGGGGCTTGCTCCAGGTCATTCAGCTTGTACATGAGAGAGATACGCTTTGACTCCAGACAAACAATTCCACGGTCCATGTACACTTAACTCTGCTTTACTGAAACATGGATTATACTTCTGTGGTCATAATAAAGGGAAATCTCAATGTGTCTGAATGTCCTGCAGCTATTTCTACTATTTAACCCATGGTTTACAAAACAGATTAATCATAGATCAGAGCTGTCTGCTGAGAACTGAGAAAATAAGGAAATAATAGAGGAACTAAAGAAACCCAGACGAAAGGACTACCAAAGGCTTCTCTCTTTTGAAAAATGTCATTGTGACATGACCTTTAATACTATGAAATAAAATCTAGGTCACTAGGGGAGATGTCTGGAGAGTCTAGGAGGGCATAACCACCCTCCCCGTGTATATTCATTATAAGAAGCAGCACAATAGAAGCAAAGGAATTTTAGCATTTGCTTTTGAAAGCAAAAGTCTTGTAGTTCTGGGAGGCAGAGGGGAGTAAGAACAAATGGGGAGGGGAGTGTGGGGGAGGCTGTGGGCACCTCAGTGGTGGGACAACTATGATGACGACCCCTGAGTGGAGATATCTGATATTTCGACAAAGTAAAAAATGATGTTTAAAATAATAAAAATGTTTTGTAATTGAGAGATTCTACAACCCATCAAAATATTGATCAAAGGTGATCAATCCTATCCAGTAGGAATACTCAACCAAAGCATGAATTTGAAAGCAATGAATTGGAAATTGTGTTGTGAATCTGGAGATGCTGGCACGTTTGTAACAATTCCAGTGGCAGTAGTTTTCAACGGGAACTCTCCATAAACGTGGTATTCCTGGAGTACATCAGTGGTGCTGAGGGAATTGCCTCATCAAAACCCAGTCTACCGAGTTACAGAAAGAAATGTGTGTGAGTAGATATGCTTGGTGTGGGTAGAGACTGTCTGATTCTGTTATATTTGACATTCCCCCTCAGATCCATTTTCTGTGACATTTATGTGAAGATTGGGCAAGAGTCTGAAACCAGTGATGAGAAACCATTCAGCAATCACAACGTTCATCATACTGGGATTGACAAGTGACCCACAGCTAGAGATTCTGGTTTTTATCTTTCTGTTTATCGCATACCTGTTAAGCGTAATGGGGAATCTGACCATAATTGTTCTTGTCTTTGTGGATGCTCATTTAAAAACTGCAATGTATTTCTTTTTGCAGAATTTCTCTTTCTTAGAAGTCTCCTTCACTAGTGCCTGTGTCCCCACCTACCTGTACATGATATCAAGTGGGGACAAGACCATGAATATCAACGCCTGCTTTACCCAAGTCTTCTTTATTGTCCTGTTTGCAGCCACAGAGTTTTTCCTGTTGGCCGTGATGTCATACGACCGCTACGTGGCCATCTGCAAACCCCTGCATTATGTGACCATCATGAACAGCAGGGTCTGCAGGAACCTCATATTCTGCTGCTGGGTGTGTGGTTTTATTGTTGTCCTGCCACCCCTCAGCCTCGCCCTCCAACTGGAATTCTGTGACTCTCTTATTGAAGATTATTACTGTGATGCTTCCCCATTACTGAAGAATTCCTGTTCAGATACGTGGTTGATAGAGCAGCTGGTTATAGTCAGTGCTGTGATGACCCTCATAATGACCCTGGTGTGTATTGTTCTGTCCTACACATACATCATTCGGATGATCCTGAGGTTGCCTTCTGTGCAGCAAAGGAAAAAAGCCTTTTCTACCTGTTCTTCGCATATGATTGTGGTCTCCATCTCCTATGGCAGCTGCATATTTATGTATATTAAACCATCAGCTAAGGATGAAGTGGCCATTAATAAGGCAGTTTCTCTGCTTGTTATATCTGTTGCCCCCTCATTGAATCCCTTCATTTATTCCCTGAGAAATAAACAAGTAAAGCAGTCTTTCCATGATATCCTCAGAAGACTTGCATTTCTTTCAAAGAAATAGTAGAAATGGAAATTTAAATTTAAACAATGAAAAGTTATCAGCTTATTAATAGATGTTAAGCCAGAGTTATGTATTCTCATAGTATTGAACAATAGTGTTGGTAAGAAATTCTGAGGAAGAAACTTGGGGGAGCCAGTATTATGCAAATTCTTGTTTCCTTCTGTGTCTTCCTACTCCACATTTCAATCAACTCTCTTTAGGCATCTGGAACAAGCACTACCCATTATTCCTAGTGTTGAATCTATTCTGTCCATGTCACTGTTTTGCCCTCCTTGCAACACAGCCTCTTTCAATGTGCTTTGATTTTCAAGAGTAAAAGCAGAAGATCTTTCAGGAAATATCAATCTGCATTCAGTTTCAACTCCATCTTGTGGATTGGCACAGAAAAATTATATTCACCTTTTGTACCTCAATTTATTCAAATATATGCAAAAATGTTGACATAAATGAGGATGTAATCAAATACTCTTTAGTGACATTGTTAGACTTCTTCAAAAACATACTAGCAAAATCAGGTAAAACACAAAAATAATTGATTTTAAGATGTCATATTGTGACTGAAACAGTGCGGACCAAAGGATGGGATTCTGGAAGGGGTGGAAATGTGGAAGAATAAACTGATTGTATATAAATATCTGCATTTGCTCTTGAGGGCATGTTTAGGTTCATGGTTATGATGGATTGGAGACACTTGCACGTCTTTGGTTATTTCCCCAGTCAGATAATATAGTTTCTTTCCTTGCCCTTTCTTCTTAGTATAAACTATGACTATATTTTGATTATTGAAATGTGGCAGAAATGAACTTACATGACTTCAGAGCAAGGTCATTAGGGTCTTGTAACTTCCACCTTCTTTTTTGGAACAACGTTCCTGAAACATCAGGAGTCACATGAGAACTCAAACACCCTGAAATGGCCTTGCAACGGGGACGCTGAAGTCTTTTGCAGAGCGGCTGTGAACAGAGAGAGGCTTGGTCAGTCCCGGCTCATGTAGCCTCTCCCTTTGGGACATGTGACTGAGAACGTTCTTGAGAATGTTCTTGGACATTAGTTCACTTGAGTCTTCACATCCAAATCCTGTTATCACTGATTGTAACTAAGGAGACTGTGTGAGAAAAGTCCAGTTACCTCCATCCATTCCTAGAACTTTGAGTGGTGAAAAATGATTTAATCCATTAAAGTCTGGGGTCATATGTTACCCAAAAACATATATTAAATAAATAGGGTATAGGGAAAGTGCTTTTTCTGGGCAGTGGGCTACCAGAGCACACTCTTGGTGGTGGTGTGTGGCTACGAGAATCCATATTGGACAGTTGAGAGATAGGATACCTTAAATGGTGCCGTGAGGTGGATGAGACATCTTTGTTCTATGCTGTGGAATTTTGCACTTTTTCTTCACTATGTCTGCATGTATAACAGTTTTCAAAAAGTGTTAACTAAAAAGTTAACCCTTTCTACAATTTAGATATAAAAAAAATGAAAGATTAATTGAACACCAGAAAAAAAAGTTGTATTTTCAAATTGTGTGATATGAATGATAGAAGTCTACATATATAAATAATGCACATACTGTAATTTGATTAAGAAAGATGGTTTTCAGTGTGTTATGTGCCTGACATTTTACATATTATTGCTAATAATCAATACAACATTACAAGATACTTTCAAAATCACATTTTTTGGTATGAGAAAATGAAATTCATGGAAGTGAAATTATTATTATTTTTTTTAAGATTTATTTATGTATGCCTACAAGAACTGGGGTTTAGGCCAGAGGTGGGGAGGGTGATTCAGCAGAGGATTCAGCAGAGACAAAGTGGGGAGCAGAACAGGCAGATGTGTTGAAATACACTGCTGAGGGGAGCAGCGGGTGAGACAGGACATTTGTGTTAAGTTTCCTGGCTGGCGTCAAACTCGTGGCAGTGACTGGTGATAGCTTGAAAATGCTGAGACTTCAACCCCTGAATCACCAGGGACACCCCTGAAATTGTTTTATAAGGTTACATTCAAATCAATTCTCTATGACTCCAAAGTGGTGTTAATGTCAATACCTGATATTGTCTCAGAGAAGCATATTTTGCTAATGAGGTAATTTGAAGTTTGATTTAAGAAAAGCCTGCATTTACTCAGATAAACAATATCTAAATCAGGACAATAGCAGAAGGTTTAGAACATTTTCCATGTTTCTGGTTTGTAACAAATTATTTAAGATAATTTTAAAGTTAAGTCTATTTTTTCTGCTTCATGATGTATAAATGATACATTTTTAAGATACTTAAAGTGTACATTGTGATCTGATCTACATATCCATTGTGCAATGATTACAGAATTGGAATGCCAATTGGTTAGTTTTATGAGTCAGCTGCATTCAGCTGCAGTGCCCAGTTGTTTGGTCAAATATCACTCTGAAAGCTGTCTGAAGATATGCTCAAGAAGTGACTGGCGTTTAATCAGCAAGCTTTGAATAAAACAGACTACTCTCCATACTGTGGGTGGGTTTGTCAATCACAGAAGGCCCCCAAAGAGAAAGGAGTCCTACCTCTAGTCTGCCTTCGGACTCCTAATGCAACAGCATCTCCTGCCAGAATTTCCAGGCTGCGAGGCTGCTAGGTTGATGTTGGATCTGCTGGCCTCCACAATTGTGAGTCAATTTTATTTCTCCCACTCTCTCTTTCCAGGCTACAGGTTGTTTTTCCCTGGAGAACAATGACTAATCTAGAAACTGTGCCCAGATGCTTCCAGAGACTTTTCTTCTTATCTCATGGACCAGAACGTGGTCACTTTTCCATTCCTGAACCAATGACCACGCTTTAGCATAGACTAATAATTTCAGGGGCAACAATGACAGTGTCTACTACAATTCCAGAGCTTGAATTCTTGACAACACCACTACCATCCAAACTAATGACGACACTGGCGTGTGAGTCCACAGTCTGTAGGGTGTGGAGGAGGAGCCTGCGACTCAAGACGGAAGACTTGGATGTTATTTCTTGGTCTCCTTCTGTCTGTCTTCAAACCTTCATTGTCCATTGTCCACTTTGGTCACCTAATCAAATGTTCCTTATGGCTTTCATGTCTTAATATTATCAATTAAAAGATAGGACAATACATTAATGTTTTTGAAAAATGCCCCATAGTCCTAGTACTCCTTAATATGACTATTAACTAATTCTTTTTCTTTTTTTTACTATTAGCTAATTCTTACATATCTTCTAGGTGGTATATGTGCTGACTTATTTTACATATTTTCTTTCTCCCTAACATACCTTGAGCATTAGATTAGTGAACTTCAGTTACCAAACCAGTTGTTTACTGCTGGGTATTTGTTTCTATATTTTTTGCTCTTTTAAATACTCCTGTATCCAACCACTTTGTATACATGAAATTTGCATGTGTTCAGGTATTTCCACAAGGATAAATTTCCAGGATAGCATGCTTATGAAGGTCTTTATATCCCTTGCCAAGTTTTATTAAGATGCTTTCAAATTGGACACAAGCTTCCAGCTCAACTTCTTCCCCGGAATTCAGCGAGGGCTCCTGTTGCCCTCTCTCTTTTGCTTAACTCTGTGCCCTTTCTCAGGCTCAGCCCTGGATTCCTGCATCTCTTTCTCTGTGGTTTTTAATTCTGCCATTTTCTATGTGTTGCCTTCCGGATTTTCTGATTTCTCTCTGCCTTCCTTTTTCCTTTTCTTTTTTTTTTAAATTTTTTTTTTAAGGTTTATTTATTTAAGCTGGGGTACAGGCCAGAGGCGCGGAGCGGCGAGAGGGTTCACCAGAGACAGAGTGGGGAGCAGAACAGGCAGGTCAGAAATACACTGCTGAGGGGAGCAGCGGGCGAGGCAGGAGAGGTCTGCTGCGCCATGTGGGAATCTCCCCAGCCGGGCGTCGAACTCGCGTCACCGCTGCCGACAGCTCCACAGCGCAGCGCTCAACCACTGCGCCACCAGGGAGGCCCCCTTTTTCCTTTTTGCCCATTCTTTTCTCCAGTTTTGTCACAGATTCCCATGTGAGTTGAATGTGTCTCTCAGGAAGAGTATGTGGAGACTCCTCCTCCTAAGCCTTTCAAGGATGAGCAGGAGAGCATGGTTGGGATTCTCTCTGGCCACCCGGAAGATGTGATCGCCAGTTCTCTTGCAGGTACCTGCATTGTCACTGGGCACCTGCCTTTGTTGTAGCCAGATAGCCCCCAAATAGGTCACCTCAAAGCTAGGTGAAGCGCTTGCTGAACTCTCAGTGCCCATTGCAGAAGATGTGGGGATATAAGATTGAAAGAGCTAGTCACAGAGCAGTGGTGTGTTGGACGACGTTACTGAATGGATGTGGCCTCTGGTTGGCCTGTGGTCTGGACCTGGGAAATGGAAGCTCCTCCTTCCCTCATTGGTCTTTGGAATATGCTTCCTTAGATCGGGGTGTTACAGAGTGTAATTTGCATAAAAAGGGGAGACTCCCATGTGTTTGGTACCATCTAAGGAGGGGTGGAGCTGAGGGACAAGGACCCCTAAGGAAGAGATTTGGAGGAGACATTCAGAGCAGAGATGTGACGGAGGGTGGGCTTGATTCTCAGCTTTGAACTTTGGGGGCAATGGACGGGAACATGTGGAGTCCAGAGACACTTGGAAGAGACGTGGGTGAGAGACCTGCGGGGAGGCTGACAGTGGCAGTTGTTACTTTGACTTGTACTCTGGTTTTGCTCCTTTAATCCCAAATTTACTTGGTCCTTTCTGCCCATTTTCTGTTTTTCCCCACCAGAAGGTGCCTCAGACTTGTGGAAGGCTTTGGGCCTTAGCAGCCTTGCTTTGGGACAATGCTGTTTGACTGGGCATTTACCCACAGGGGTTGGGTAACATTGGGTGTTTCATTAGGAAATTGTTACCCTTCCTTCCTCTCTATGCACACTATCCTGATAAAAGTCTTGCATACCAAGAGCATGCTGTTTTTATGCGGTGGTTTGCAGAACCTGTTTAGAGTGTGCAAGTTTAGGTGTCCTGCGGCGCCCCTCATTCTGCACAGTAACATAGGGACACAGGCAAAGGACTTGAGATAATTCAGATGGTCTCCAACTTATGATGGTTTGCTTAGATTGTTTAGTTTTATGATGGTGTGAATATGATGCAAATTCAGTGGAAACCATGATACAATACGGTCTCGAGATTCTGGGCAGTAGCAGGTAGCTGCAGATCCTGGTCAGCATTATCTTTTTCTTCTTTTCTTCTTTTTTAATGAAGTAGCATTGCTTTACATCCATGGCAATTTTTGACAGTATGGGATTTCTCCTCTCAGGTATGGTCACCATAGCTCTCCCATCACCAAAACACCTGTGGTTCTCCATCACAGTCCATTGTGGTCAAGATAGGGGGGACCATATGTCAGGATGTGGCCATTTTTTAATTAACTAATTTATTTTAAAAAAAGATTTATCTATGCATACAAGAACTGGGGTGCAGGCTAGAGGTGTGTGTGTGTGTGGGGGGGTGAGAGGTTTCACCAGAGACAGAGTGGGGAGCAGAACAGGAGGCTCTACTGAAGTACACTGCTCATGGGAGCAGTGGGTGAGGCAGGAGAGGTCTTCTGGGCCAGTGGGAAACTCCCTGGCTGGGGATCAAACTCGTGCTGCAGTGGCTCTGGATAGCTTCATAGCAATGTGATTTAACCCGTTGTGCTACCAGGGAAGCCCAGGATGTGGCTATTTTGTTGGTCTGGCGGCATATATGAAGCTGGTTGTTAAAAACAGATGTTAAACAACTCCTGCCAGCTGTGATTTAATCCATCTGTTCAGGCAGGATGTTGGGCAACTCCTTTCGGCGAGCTCACAATTTAATTCATCTAAACTCTCTCACCATGAATCAGGTGTGTGGGCAAGCAGTGGGTGTAGCTCTGCCATGAGGGTACAGTTTGAGCACTATGGACACGTGGGTGTTTGTGATGGATTCGGTGAGGGTGTTATATGGAAGACTTTGGGTTTCCCTTGGGACTGCAGAGATATCTGGGAAGGCCTCTCACCCTCTTGTGGCAGAGCTCCTGTTTTCTGGATCTGTGTTGTACTTTTTCTTAGCTTATTCTTGTTTTGGTGGAGTATGTACTCCGGTAGCTCCGGATGACACTGGGCGATGCATAGGAAATATAATTTGGGGCGCTTTGCACAGCTGAAGACATCTTTATTTTACCCTTGGGTTGGATTGAGAGTGACTAGTTACATGTAGACTTCATGTAATTAACTTTTCTTTAGAGTATTGAAGGTATCATTGTACTATTTTCAAGATTCCAGTGCATTTTTGAAATGTAGGAATCCATACACAGATCATAATCTGTTCATGAAAAATAGGTGTGCTGTTTGAAAATGTTAAGTGGGAACCCATTTCCCATCATTTTAAATGGGTAAAAATACAATATGATAGACATCAACCTCAAAGCTGCAAACAATTTCCGAAAAAACAAACACAATAAAATGTTGCCTATAAACAACAGTCTATCAGGTTAGGATATATAATGTTTAATTAACCATCACCTAATAAGGCTGTTAAACAGTTGCTTTGTAGCAGCAACAGAAAGTCTTCAATCCAGCAATGCCCAATATGCGCAGTTTCATGATACACATTAAATATCTACAGATGATTTGAATTGAGTAACTCAAGACTTACTACCCCATTTTGCTAAAATGTTTGGAGTTTTAGGAATGTAAATATGCAATTTTCTTTTCAATATGAAGTTCTCTTATATAAGCACTAATTAAGAATTATGCAATTTTAAAACTATTTAAAAATATTGCAAGTATCTTATACAGTATCACAAAAATTATAAACTTGTTAGGATTGCTTTTATGACAAGGATAACTAGGAGTTCCTTGTCTTTTTTTCAACTTAAAAACTGCTAAAAAGCATTTTCTCTCTTTCAAGTATGTAATCTGGACATTACTGCTAACATATAGATTTTAAGATGTTCCAAGTATGGATTCTCAGAAGTACTTTCTAGTTGAAGACTTCATTCTAATATTTTAAAATATTTTATTGAGGCATAAAACTCAATCTGTAAAGGTGCAACATATTTTTTGGAAACACTGAAAATGGATGTATATATATATGCTCTGGCCCGACCGGTTGGATGCTTGGGACAAGTCAGCAAATGAGCAAAAATACCTATAGATTTTAATATCACTCAGATTACCCATTGTTGATAGACTAAAAGAAATTTGGCTTGATCTTGGCCATTCTATTTAAAGGCTGAAACTTTCCTTAAAAACCATTCTAGAAGATTAATGAAACGGAAAGCTAGTTCTCTGAAAAAATAAAAATAGTCAAATCCCTAGCTAAGCTTACAAAGATAAAAAGGGCAAAATGCAAATAAAAAGTATTTGGAAAAGCTACAGCTTTTCCAAAATTCAGAGTGTCATAAGAGATCACTATGAACATTTATATGTTAGTAAACTGAATAACCTGGAAGAGATGGACAGATTCTTAGAACTATACAACCATCCAAGACTGAATCAGGAATAGAGAATCTGAACTATAAGCAAGAAAATGGAAACAAAATCAAAAGCGTCTCAAAAAACAAAAGTCCACTATCAAATGGTTTCACTAGTGAGTTGAACCAAAACTTTGATTAACCTATTCTGCTCAAACTCCTGCAAAAATTGGGAATGAGTAAATAATTCCAAACACATTTTATGAGGTCAACATCATGATGCCAAGCCCAGAGAAAGACACCACGAAAAAGAAAATGACAGACCAATTTTCCTGACAATCATAGTTACAAAAACCTCAGTAAAACCTTAGCAAACGAAATTCGACAATGCATTAAGAGAATCAAACACCATGACCAAGTGGGATTTATTCCAAGGGCACAGGTTGGTTCAACATCTGAAAATCAATAATTGTAACTCACCACATCAATAACAGGGAAAGATAAAAATCATTTGATCACATCAATGGATGCCAAGAAAGCATTTGACAGGATTCAACATCTATTTATGATAAACCACCCTCCCCCCCCAAAAGAAACATACCTCAATATCATAAAGGCCATATATGACAAAAACACAGCTAACATCATACTCAATGGTGAAAAACTGAAAGCCTTTCTACTAAGATCTGGCACAAGATAAGAATACCCACTCTCACCACTACTATTCAAATTGGAATTCAAAGGAATTCAAATTGGGGCAGAAGTGAAACTGTCATTCACAGGTTACATGATAAATAGACCTAGAAAACTCCATTAAAACCTAATTGAAACAAGTCAGTTCAGCAAAGGGCCAGGTCACAAAATCAACATATACAAACAATGAGTTAGAGGAGGTAGAAATCAAGAAAACATTTCCATTGACAACTGCACTAAAAAGAATTAAATCCCTAGGAATAGACTTAACAAAGCAGGTGAAGGGCACAACAGCAAGAGATCTCAGTATTCCACTCACATCACCGGGTAGCTATCGCAGACAGAAAGTCCCCTGCTCCTGTTTTGTAACCATCCTAGGCCTGGTAGGTTCATCTTCGGTTTTAGCAATTTGCAGGAGAGTTTTGGAGCCCTTGGCATCATTTTCATAGGCAAGACAAGGAAGACAGCTGCTTGGACCCCCTTTGAATCTCTATTTGCTCTTTTCTGTGGGCTTTCTCTGGTGTTCTCTTGTGCTCTCTTCCTCTCTGTGGCCCTTGCCTATCCTCTAGAAGCTGCACCATCTCTGAGTAACGCTGTCCTTATACCCAGACCTCTAGGCTCAGGTGTGCACACTGCACAAGTGCACACCCATGCTCAGGTGTCCACAGTCAGGTGCATGTGCCCACAGCCACGCCCCCGCTAATTTAACAAGATCAAGGACACAGGAGCTAGCCACAGAGGCTTAAAACTGACCAACTTCCTGTATCCTACACCTCCCCAGAAAGAAAATCCTCCCCTCCCCTCCTGCCTTCATGTCTCTCCCTATTCCCTTCTCCCACTCTCCACTCCCTTCTTCTCCCTCTTCTCCCCCACTCCCCCTTTTTATTTTTCAACAATCAGAATGAAAGGAGCAGTTCTGGGTTCCACTCTCAACCTCATCTCAGAGACAGACTTGACACCTCTTACTATTTAGAGAGCAAAAGAAAACTCCAAGTTACTGTTTTTCCTACTTGCGGTGTGAGACAAAAACAAATGTGTAGTCAATTATGACAATTTTCTTTAAGGATTTTATTAAGAATCCTTTTGGAATTGTATCTCAGCAGAGTTCTGTCATCTGTAGGTACTGGCTTTCAGCGCTCAACATTTTCTAAAACAAAATTCAACAAAATCAATCCAAAATTCCCACTAGAGGGCGGTGTTTGCTCAGATTATTTGTGAACAGTGACTCCACTGAGAATTCAAGTCCTTGAGCTTTTCAATTTGCGTTGTGTGACATACTGTAAAAATAGAAGCTCCCACTAGAGGGAATTCTTTATGCAATTTTCTCAGGAATTACTTTGATGCCTTGAGAATCTAGTTTCTTCTCAAGGAAGAATGAATTCCCAACGTAAGCCCTGGCCTGGGTCTTCAACCCCTCTCTTCAATCCACAGTTCAATCCTGAGTGCACATGGGAATTACCTTTGTGTCATAATTCTAGTAGAGTGGAAGATAGAGTCTGTGAAGTTCTAATGCAGTGTTTTAGTACTTGAGATAAGACTGCACATTGTGGGCAAAATCCCATTTTTCTTCTTTGTAAGTGGCTCATGAAAGACCCTCGCGGAGAGTGTCCTTCAGTCTGGAGAGACCCTTCCCAAGGAGCAACGAGACCACTGGCGCGGATGCAATCAGCAAGAGGTTTATTCAGATACTCAGAGATGCTCAGGTACCTGGGGCGGCTCAGTCTCGCGGAGGACTGGCGCGCCGTCAGGCTGGGGTGGGGGTTCTTTTATAGGGTAGTGAGCTTAAAGCGTGCGTACAGAAGCGAGATGCATGGTTACAGGGCTGGGATTGGTTGATTTAAACAAGGCGCGAGTTTGGATAAGGCGTGGGTTTACACTGAGGACGACTTGTGGTTTTGTTAGATAGGCCGCCTCTGGTTCCTTTGCCCTGCCAGATGGCTGGTGACAGATATGCTGTTAAAGTACATTACGGGTCCAATACGACTGAGGCATAATTCGATGCAATCAGCAAAGCGGTGGTTTATTGCTAGCTCGAGCTAGGGTCCCAAATAGCCTGAAGCACCGACGCAGCGGTCTAGTCGGCTAAATGGAGACGCCCAGCACAGAGTTGGTGCAGCTTATAAAGGCAGTTACAGATACAAAGGAATTC